>VTFQ01000572.1:0-268050 GCA_036281575.1 Ancherythroculter nigrocauda | reverse complement strand
GCTTAATCAAAGTGTGTCTGCACTAATGCACAAGCCAACATTTTTAAAGTTTCCGTATCTAAAAAACCTGCCTGTCTTGCTAAGAATTTTATTCGATTACAAATTTTTGAGTGAGCTAAAACAGCCCACAGCCCTACTGTATGACAGTGAAAACAGGGAAAGCTGGAAAATTACATCAGTGATGTAATGAGTTAAATATATGGCTGATCAAAGCTTGAGTGAATACAGCTGTACATGTTTTTATAATTAGCAAACCAAAAGCCTACAGCACACAAACGGCTCAAATCCAAACCACTGCAGGATAGTTCGGCTCTTTAAAGCCCTGGGCATACTTGGTTTTTTTACTCGTACGCTAGTGTCGAACCGTCGAACACACAGCCTTGCGAAACACACTCCATTCGACTCATACGCGTACACAGGTGTTCTGTTCATCCAGTTTTTATTTGACTACCTTGGCATGGTTTCCACCTTGTGGATAGATTAATTAGTGCAAAAACAATTAAATGTGCATGTGTAAGTACAAGTATGCAGTTACAAAAATCAGAACACAATCAGAGATATATTTAAAAATATCCTTAGTCCTCCAAGGTTTATAATGGTTGTGAATAGAGGGGGGGGGGGGCTGCATTTTAAAGCCCCCAAAAATGCATCCATCCATAATAAAAGTAATCTGTACAACTCCAGGGGGTTAATAAAGGCCTTCTGAAGCGAAGTAATGCATTTTTGTTAGAAAAATATCCATATTTAAAACTATAAATTCAAATAACTAGCTTCCGGCGGATGACGTGTACATACTGCACAACTCGACGTGCACCGGATGAGTAACCCGTGACGCGACATGACGCAGTGCAGGAGTATCGTAAGACGCCTCTCACGGTGCAAACATATAGAGCTGTGCAACAAACTCAAGCCCCTCTTCTCTTATATCGAAATCCTCCAACATTTATCTGTAAAATTTCTCTTTTTGGATTCCTAATTCGTGACCGGTGTTTTGCTTTGCTCTCTCCTCTGCGCTTCTGCGTTCATCATTTCGTCATGCGTCGGGTCAGAGGTCACTCTTCCACTGCAAACCGATGCGTACGGCCGTCTGCTGGAAGCTAGTTATTTATAGTAAATTAAGTTTTAAATATGGATATTTTTCTTATAAAAACACACTGCTTCACTTCAGAACACCTTTATTAACCCCCTGGAGTCGTATGGATTATTTTTTTATGGATGGATGCATTATTTTTTACTTCAAAATGCGGCTCCCCATTCACTGCTATTATAAACCATCAGGTGAACTATCCCTTTAATGTAATCAACTGTCTTCACATGCAGAAAAACATCAACCTGAACATATGACCATTTATAAAATCTGTCATCATTGAAGGAGTGAAACAGACATGCAGAATGTAAAGAAGAAGAAGTCAGCTTCATATGATAGAGTCCATTTTAATGTGACACTGGGTGAAGATGAGTGTGAGAACAGCCACACTGACGCTTATTCTCTTTACATGCAGCTGCTTTTGAAGCTAACAAAGAAAGACATCGAGAGACAAAACGTGAATTAAGATCCTATAAGAATCATAAAGAATCTGCACGTTTAAATACAGAAATGAAAATATGTCTGAAATGCCATAAACCTCCCAAAGGTTTTGCATTTCCACGGTGCTGCTGTCACAACATGTTTGAACAGAGAAAGAAACAGAACGGAGTCATCTGTTTGTGTCTGGTCTCAAGCGCAGAGCTCCAGCGTCCCATCATGCAGCTCTTCAGTGTGCTTCCTGTTCGTCTTGCACACGTCATCGGTCTGTACGTCAGTGACGGCGCCGTGTCGACTGAAGTCCTCCTCTGTGGAGTTGAAGCCGGAGTCTCCGCTGCCGTGTCGGCTGGGTGCGCTCGTGTCCTGATCCTCAGAGTTTAAGCTCTGGGCGTCCGTCACCGTGTCCATCTCGGCGCTGATCACGTCCAGGTGTTCGCAGACAGAACCGGGAGAATCCGGAGGGAGCAGCTGCGGCTTCTCCGAGTCAGGCGACCACAGCTGGAGACACAGAGAGAGACGTCAGTCTTATTTGTTTTATTCAAGAGCAAGGCTCCGTTCACAGCTGGTTTAATGGGACATCATTCACTCATTACTGCCTTTGCTCAGGAAGAGTATCCTCAGCCTTCTAAACATGACCTGAACATCGAAGCACCTTCTCAGGTACTCCTACATAATATTCCCGTCTGTTTAGAGTATATTGTGATCAACAGTATCAAATGCAGCACTAAGATCTGGTAATACCAACACTGAAGTGTTGACAGCATCAGGATTTAGCTGAATATCATTTAATATCTTGATCAGTTCTGTCTCAGTGCTGTGATATGTTTGGAAACCGGACTGGAAGTTGTCCAAATAATCTTTTGAAAATAACCTTGTCTATTACCTTGCCTACGAAAGGGAGGTTTGTGATAGTCTATAATTGTTCAAAACGGACTTATCCAGACTGCCTGAAAAATCCAGTTTTTAAGGAACTTGGGAAAATGCCAGACAGAACTGAGGCATCTCTAGCCGGTCAGATTCCAGAAAACCTACACCTCAAAGTAAGGTCTGTCTAGCAGCGCCAAGTCCCATAACGTAAGTGTTTAGACACTCATCATAGATGTCATAATGTATTTCTAGCTTTGTTTTCAGCTTTCCTGCATTTTCTTCTCATGCACTGCACTGCTGTTGTGTTTCTCCACAGGGTCTCACTTGCTATAAGTTATCCTGATCTTAACAGGTGCAATTTCATCAATCATTGCACTGATTTTAAAGAAGTTGTCATAGAGAACAGTGGTGTCATGGAAATAGCACTCACGAAGAGAATGTTATTCTCGTTTATGTACCGCTTTTTGACTGGAAAATCTGGTGATAGGAAATGCTGACATGTCAAAGAAAATGCAGAAGTGATCGGCCAGCGCTACATCCTTTATAACAGTTTAATGAAAGCTTGTTAGCTTTAGTTATTTTAATAGTGTTAACCATTTTAATCACAAATCACTGGACAAGAATTGCACAAATAGCGTAGATAAAGAAACTTAGCATGGAATAGCATTGAAAAATGTCTCCCAGTTCGTTTGTGAGTCCAAATATACACTTTAGGGTTCAAATCTGGATTCTGACAGGCCAAACCTGAGCCTGATGGACCTGTTCTCAAGAGCAGAAGCAAAATAACATCTGATCGTCCCTCTTTAGATGAAAACTTTAAGTCTTTCTGTAATATTCTCCTGAACTCCACAGCATTGAGTTTAAGAAGCTCAGCAGCTGAACGGCTCTTCACACAACCACACTCTTCCTCCACCCTTCTCTGTGCTCGAGATGATTTTATTATTATGTTTCTCCGCTCTGTTTCACTGTGTTTCGTCACTCCACACACGACTTCCCATATTCTGCCAAAAATGTCATTCTGTCTTTGATGTTTTTCTGAGATGGCTATTTTAGTAGTACATTTGCTTAAATCTGGCTAATTTGTGGTTAAGACAATTAAAAGCTTAGTGTTGTTTGACCATTTTCTTTGCTCAGGAGTGTAGATTTGATTTTGTGCTGTCCAGATCACTGAGACCATCATCAAACCCCGCCGGAGAAGCTCCGCTTGCACGGATGAAGGAATGTCAAGGTTACAGGATGAGAGATAGTGGGAACTCCCCTTCCTTCTCCACACTCCTGTCTTTGATAAATACTACAGTAAATCACCATATACCCTGTGTGTGTGTGTAAGACTGAAAACAGGATGGGACGTAGAGAGTGCAAAGTTATTATTCTCACTATATGTACACTATATTGCCAAAAGTATTGGGACACTCCTCCAAATCACTGAATTCAGGTGTTCAATCACTTCATGGCCACAGGTGTATAAATCAAGCACATCATGCAGACTGCTTCTACACACATTTGTGAAAGAATGGGTCGCTCTCAGGAGCTCAGTGAATTCAAGCGTGGTACCGTGATAGGTTTCCACCTGTGCAATAAGTCCAATCGTGAAATTTCCTCACTACTAAATATTCCACGGTCAACTGTTAGTGATATCATAACAGAGTGGAAGCAATTGGGAACAACAGCAACTCATCCATGAAGTGAAAATCGTAAAATCACAGAGCGGGGTCAGCGCATGCACAGTGCGCAGAAGTCACCAACTTTCTGCAGAGTCAATAGCTACAGACCTCCAAACTTCATGTGGCCTTCAGATTAGCTCAAGAACAGTTCATAGAGAGCTTCATGGAATGGGTTTGACTAGAGAGCCGGCAGTGCAAAGCGTGGGATGCAGTGGAGTAAAGCACGCCGTCACTGGACTCTAGAGCAGTGGAGACGTGTTCTCTGGAGTGACCAATCACGCTTCTCTGTCTGGCGATCCGATGGACGAGTCTGGGTTTGGCGGTTTGGCGGTTTACTTGCCTGACTGCATTGTGTCGAGTGTAAAGTGTGGTGGAGGGGGATTATGGTGTGGGGTTGTTTTTCAGGGGTTGGGCTTGACCCTTATGGTGCGTTCACACCGGACGCGAATGAAGCGGTAAGCGCAAGTGATTTACATGTTAAGTCAATGCAAAGACACGAACTGACATCCTGTGGCGCGATTCGGGCGTTTGACGCGCTTAACGCGTGATTCGCGCGAATCGCGCAAGTTGAAAAATCTGAACTTTGGCGAATTTCCGCGCCGCGTTAACCAATCAGGAGCTTGCTCTAGTAGTGACGTGACGTAGCGAGCTGAGGCAGAAATTCGAAACAACAATGGAGGACAAAATCATCGTCGCTGTACATCTTCATACATTTATAGAAACGTGAAATAAAAAGGATCGTGTTTGAAAGAAAGTGAGTGAGGAGGTCGAACAATCTGATAAGTTGTAAAAAACGGTCTTTACTCAATTTGAGCTATATATATATATATATATATATATATACATATTAAGACTACAAGCCAACTAAAGACGACCAATTGAGCTTATTTGCTGTAATTTACAATTATTTCCCCACTGACAAGTTGTGTTTATTCAGAGGAAGTGTGCAGAAAGCAGTGGGAGAGTCTGGGACACATAAAGGAGCGGGAGAGCCCCTCTCATGACGCGAATTCACGTCTGTTGTGAAGGGATTTTCACGCGCGAATGAAGCGAGTAAACTCAAAATGTTCAAGCGTCCAACTACGCGTGAATAGCGCGATTTATTCGCGCAAGTCGCGTCTGGTGTGAACGCAGCATTAGTTCCAGTGAAAGGAACTCTTAATGCTTCAGCATACCAAGACATTTTGGACAATTTCATGCTCCCAACTTTGTGGGAACAGTTTGGGGATGATCCAACATGACTGCGCTCCAGTGCACAAAGCAAGATCCATAAAGACATGGATGAGCGAGTTTGGTGTGGAGGAACTTTAATGACCTCAACCCGACAGAACACCTTTGGGATGAATTAGAGCGGAGACTGTGAGCCAGCCTTCTCCAACATCACTGCCTGACCTCACAAATGTGCTTCTAGAAGAATGGTCAAAAATTCCCAAAACACACCTAAACCTTGTGGAAAGCCTTCCCAGAAGAGTTGAAGCTGTTATAGCTGCAAAGGGTGGGTCAACTCCATATTAAACCCTACGGATTAGGAATGGGATGTCATTAAAGCTCATGTGCTCGTAAAGGCAGGCGTCCCAAAACTTTTGGCAATATAGTGCATTTTGATTCATTATAAGGTAACAGTAATTCTATTAGATGAGAATCATATGGGATGATATTTCTTTGTTTGTGAATGTATATAAACCTTCAAGAAATAATTGAACAACCTGAAATTAATGTTTCTTGGATGTTTGAATGTCCTTCACCAGCTTCATGTACTGGGAATATCCGCCCATTCTTCCTCACAGAACAGTTCAGTCCAATTAAAAGATTTACTGGGGTATATTATTTACATATATAACTTATATATATTTGTTTTGTGATTTTTTTTAAAATGCATTTTAATGCATTCAAAAGTTTGATGTCAATAAGATTTTTTTTTTATGTTTTTGAGTCTCTTTTGTTCATTAATTTGATCAAAAATACAGTAAAAACAGCAATATTGTGAAATATTATTATAATGTAAATCAGCTGTTTTCTATGTGAATATATAGTAAAGTGTAATTTATTCCTGTGATCAAAGCTGAATTTTCAGCATCATTACTCCAGTCTTCAGTGTCACATGATCCTTCAGAAATCATTCTGATATGATGATTTGCTGCTCAAGAAACATTTATGATTATTATCAGTGCTGAAAACGGTTTAATATTTTTATGGTGACCAATATACATTTTATTTTTCAGGATTCTTTCATGAATAGAAAGAGCAGCATTTATTGGAAACAGAAATATTTTGTAACATTATAAGAGCCTTTACTGTCACTTTTGATGGACTGAATGTGTCCTTCAGATATCTCTGGTTTCTGCAGGTGAAACTGGAAGTGGTTACGTGAACACCTGCTAGACCGGAAACCCCACATACGCAACTGCAGCGTGAGCGGTGACAGACTGCTCTCGTCAACCAGAATCCATCCTGCTTTGAAGAGCTTGAGCATTTAAAGCAGCAGAAGACAAAACTGCAGTGCTTATGATAAACAATGTGATCGTCCGTCAGTGTGGATGCTAATATAGTTATCGTTATCATTCTTGGTTTAACCAGGTGTGAGAGCTGAGCGAGTTTCTAATGGTTTCTCTTAGGGGTCTGAAATCATTACTACTAATTCAGAAGTTCAGATGTTTTGTCCTCCTGTTTTCATTTAGAAGGTTGTAACATGAAAAAGCGACTTCCAGGCTGTAATGTTACACAACTCATTCACCGGTGAAGAAAGCACAGCAGTGGCTCTTCAGTCGGCAGAGGCCTTCGTATTCTCAGGACTTTCTATAACTACGCTGTCAGAAGCCAGAGATGGCTTTCCTCAGGACATTTGAGTATGAAACACCACAATCTGTTCTAACGTTGACTGGATCAGGGTGTATATTCTGCTTGTTTTATATTGTGCATGCTCTCTGTTTATGTGTGTATTGTATAAGTAAGTTGTGTTTATAGGTGGATATTACACTATTATTAAACTGCATTGTTGCAGTGATCTATGCACACATGCTTTTCATTCCTTTTTATCTTCATTTCTCTTTTAAATCTAACTATTCTAATCTTAGAGTCAGTTAGAAAGATTTTATCCATATGACTAAAATTATAATTTCAGCTATTGTTACTATTGTTCATTATTAAAGCTGAGGTATGAGATGTTGTCCTCTATGAGACAGATCAGATGGATTCTGTAGACTGAGCACCTGCCACGACTCTAAATCTGCTGAAAATATCTGCACATCAATAAGCATATTTATGATTCCCATGATTCTGACTGCTCCGTCACATCAAATAATTCCCACTCAACGGGTGACCCAACACCTGTGCAGAGACACCGCCGACCACTGCCAGGACTTCAGACGTAATTACTGCTTTAATGAGTGCTTTGTTTCTGCCTAAAATTAATACAACATCAGCTAACTACATGATTTGTATTATCTTCGAACTGTACATTTATAGTGTTTCATCAAATCTATTAATACACATATTCTATGATGTCTGATAACCGAATGGCATATACTCCATATATATATAGCCCCTATATATATATCTTATGTAGACAGCCCCTATAGATATCCCCTATAGATGGCCCTATATATATATATATATATATATATATATATATATATATATATATATATATATATATATATATATATATATATATATATATATATATATATCCCATGTAGATTTTGTCATATTAATAAGTTAGAACAGGTATCTGTTGTAAAAATGCACTTAATTTATGTTTTTAACAGAAAGGCTTCTCTGTAAACACTGTCTTTTGTCTTAATTTCTGGAGAAACCTGATAAATGTATGTTCATCTCTGCAGAACTGACACATCTTTAATCAAAGGTCACTGAAACCTTATGATATCATACTGTTTTAAAGCATGTAAGGAAGTATAAATGTTTTGTACCTCCTGAATGTGAGCCGGGAGTTGAACGTTTGGGTAGAAGATGCTCTTTAAGGACTTCAACACCTTGTAAAAGCAAAACCACACCAGCAGCACGAGCAGGAAGCACAGCACCAGTGACAACAGGAAGTACAGAAATATCTGCCAGTACGGAGTCTGTCCTGAAATCACACACAGCATTCAATCTGTATGTCACACATTCATTTATCTGGCTGGACCAGCCATGACATCCGAAGCATAGATTCTGCCTTATGTGACATGATCCATAAATTATGGGTTATAAATGTCTGTTGTGGTTACTCTGCCTGTTGTGTTACTAGAGCAACATATTTACTTTTTATTTCTATGGCTTTATGTTTCAGAAACACCCAACACTTAAGTGTGGATTGTTCATTAACCTATTATTGAAGCATAAGGATAATACACACAGTGAAACATCACTCATAAATGACACATTAATCTTATCAGACATATAAAGTTATTAACAACCATATGACTCTTCTTACTGATCTCACTGGAAAGCAAACTGAACTCTCTCTCTCTGTGTGTGTGTGTGTGTGTGTGTGTTTGTGTGTGTGTGTGTGTGTGTGTGTGTGTGAGTGTGTGCTGACCTTCAGTGCGTGTGCAGTGTGTATCACTGAAGACGCTTGTCTTGTTGTAGAAGTCACAGCAGCTCTGAACTCTCACGCAGTACCATGTTGATCCATCCAGCTCAGACAGCGTCACCACATTATTCTTCGTCTTTAAGACTTCAGCCTTCTGCAGTCACAAGAAGAGAGGGAAAGTTTTAGTTGTAGCACAAACGCTACACTTCACTCAGCAGTACATTTAATACAGTCATGTTGCATTTGAAGAGTACTAGTCACAAAAATAAGCTCAATAAAAAAAATAAATGTAAACCTTTCTACTACAAGTACCAATATTTGATCTCATCTCTACTCTACACAACTGAGTAAAACAGAATTCCTGCCGACAGACAGCAGAAACATGAAGACTCACGAATGCTATTCTTTAGTCAGATGAGGAAACTCATGACCAGGGTCAAGATCATTGTTACTGCTCATACTATTCAATTACTACTCAATTATGACAGAGCAGCCTTCAAGTACTCTGTTGAAAAAGAAGATAAACCTGTTGTAGCTCACAAACAACCTCAGTGAAAAATCCCTTGTGTATCCAGCTGTGAGCCTAGAATTACTAGAGTTAATAGAAGCATATTTACTGACATCCAGTAAATATGCTTCTGTTAAACAAACATGCAAATTAGAATTTCTTTAAAGGTGAAGTATATAGTTTATGGGACACTAGTGGCACCAAGTGGAATTACACAAATAAAGCATATTTTGTGAACATCCCTTTTTCGTGTCACGCCTCCTCTAGTCTCAGTCTCAGACGTCACGCCCATGGACCATTGGAAAATTATTGTTTACATCTGTGACAATGAGCACTTACCAGGATGAACTAAACGCTGGATTTTCAAAAGTATGCGTAAGTTTGCAGCTCCATTGTTGCAGTAATTGTGCACAACATTCTTGAATGAATAATTTATTAGATGCATGCCAGTCTGTTATTGTAGACTTTACATTTTCATGCCCCTAAACATGATGCAGAACAAAAGTAGCCTGCTCCAGAAGCCATGCCCCGAATTCTCCATCTGCTACAATAGACACGCCCCAAATTCTCACCCTGCAATAGCAACCATGCCCAAAACTCTGCCTGCTCCAGCAGCCACACCCCAAACCCCAAACCCCAAACTACACCTAGCATTTCCTCTGATTCTTGGACTGGTCTTCCTGAGACAAACTGGAGTACAGCTGAACGTCACTGTGATGAGCTATGAGCTGAAGGTCAGAGACCAAGTCTCTAGCAATCACAGTAGAAGTAGCCATGTATTCAGAAGAGGGGGACCAGTCACCTCTTTGTTCATGGCTGTGCCAATGGAGAAGGGTAGACAGAGAGTTGGAGAACTGGTGTCAACAACTAGCATAAAAAACCTCAAGACATCCTCAAGAAATCCAACCCCTCTTAAATAAATGGACAACTGTTGGTTTTGGAACTCTAGAGAGAACCAATCAAGCCACCCATCAGATCGTAACAACGGATGACATATCCGTGCAGTCGAAAGCCTACAGAATTTCTCCCTAAAAGAAAGAGGTAATGGAAAGGGAGATTGATAGGATGATGCAAGAAGGTATAATCCCTTCGGGATTTCAGGTTTTATTATTTCCAAAGACAGACGTCAGTCTAAGGTTCTGCGTGGAAATACTGGAGTCATTAAAAGGTGCCTGTTATTTGACTTAAAAAATAACTTAAAATCTAGATACTGGCAGGTTTAAAAATGTAAGAAAACAGGAGGGAAAAAAGCCTTTATAACGCTCTTTTGATTGTTTCATTCCTTGACCATGCCCTTCGGGGCTGAAAAATGCTGGGGCTGTTCCAGAGGTTGATGGAGACAGTGTGTTGGGTAAGCAAAGAAGAAATGTGTGCTTCGTCTACATGGGTGACATGATTGTCTACTCCTCAGGCCAATAACAACACTTGAAAGATCTCAAAGCTGTCTTTCAGAAACTGAAGGAGGCTAATATTATAAATCTCAACAAATGCCACTTCATGAAAGCAGAGCTGAAGTTTCTGGGACATGTTGTGTCCAAGGAGGGACTAAAAGTCGACTCAGACAAGATCACTGCCATCAGTAAGTACCCAACCCTGCAAAACCTGTTGGAATTTCAGAGATTCCTGGGGTTGGTTGGGTGGTACCACAAATTTATCCCCCACTTCACTGAACTGGCCGCCCCATTGAACCACCTTAAGAGGAAAGGGGTGGAGTGGACATGGAACCCAGTTAAGCTTTAAGTCTCAAGCATATTCTTCAACAAGCCCCTACATTAGATCAATCTGTCACAAACCTTCCAGGTCCAGATAGATGCTAGTTCTATTGGCCTGGAAGTAGTTCTAACTCAGAACATCTGTAGAGAAGAAAAGGTGATCACATATACCTTGAGGGGACTGAAGGGAGCAGAGGTGAATTATTCAACCTCACAAAAAGAGTGCCTTGCAGTGGTATGGACTGTCAAAATGTGGCACCCTAACCTGGAAGGAGTACCCTTTGTGGTGTGTATGGACCATGCTGCTTTGACCTGGGCCTTTAATTCCCCCAGGACTACCTCTCAGCTGACGAGATGAACCTTAAGGCTCCAGTGGTTTCAATTCCAGGCACAGTACCAGAATAGTAGGATGAATGTAGTGCCTGATGTCTGATGTCAAAAGCTCAACATTACCTTGGTGCTCAACAATACTCCTTAGTGATGTATGTTGACGAAAAATCATCCCATTGAAATTTGGATATTCCATCAACTATGGCAGAAATATTAAAAGCCCAGAGTGAGAATGTTGAGGTGAGAGAGTTAAAGGGGAGGCTCGAAATCATGGATGATGTCAACTGCATTAGATGGGAAGTCCAGCAAGAGGTGTTGTACAGAGTGTCACCCTGTGCTGCATGCACAAAGTACTAGCTTGTCATGCCCAAGAGTCTAACCACAACTATTATCAGTTACTTCCACAAAAGTCCACAGGGACTACTGAAGACCCTTCTGAAAATCCTAGAGGTTGCCTGGTGGCCTGAGGTGCGCAAAGACATATGGAAGTATGTGAAGGAATGCATGGTCTGCCAGAAATACAAACCCAGTTACCCAGTTCCTTCAGGCGATGAAAGTAGAGGAGCCTGGGTACATGTTAGGGGTGGTCCTTATGGGGCCCCTTCCCAAAGGTAAAAAGGGAAATGTGCATCTTCTGGTAGTAGCCAATTATTTCACCAAATGGGTAGAGCTCTTTCCCATCAGAGACAGCACGACTCGCCGCATCTGTAAGATTTTGCAAGAGGAGGTGTTTACAAGGTGGGGAGTTCCAAAATTCCTACTCAGAATATACCGCGGACCGCAATTTCTAAGCCAGCTGATGGAGGATCTGTGTAAGAGATGGGGAATAACAAGGAAGCTCAACACCAGCTACCCCCTCAAACAAATCTCTCAGAGTCAACAGAACAATCAAGACCATGATTGCATCCTTTGTAGGTGGCTGGCTGAATTTTGTGCTATTAACACTGCTCCCAATGAACTAGCACTGGGTAGGGAGTTGCTAGAACAACTTGCTGCTCATCCTCCAAATCCAGGAAAATCAGGATATTCCCTTACAGAACAACAACAACAAAAACTTCCACAGGATGTTCTAAAGGCAATGAGGAAAGCACATACCAAACAGGCCAGGTATTATAATGCCCGATGGAAATTTGTGTGGTTCCAACAGGGAGACCTTGTATAGGTCTGTGCTCATCCTGTGTCGAAAGCCGATGATTTCTTTTTTTTATTGAAACTAGCCTCTAAATGGGAGGGCCCTGTGAAGATAAAGAAAAAGTTGGGGCTGGTGAATTATCTTGTTGAATGTGGTTCTGGGGAAAAGGTGGACAATGTAAATGTTGTGAACCTTAAACAATATTTTTGTGAGTGGGGGACTCTGTGACATTGCCACAGTAAAGCCTGTATGATGCTTACTAAAGGATAAAGATTTAAAAAATAAAAGAAAAAAGTATATGTGCCATTCCTAAATGTTTATTGTTTATCTTTTTATCTGCATGTATGATTTTAAGCATTTGCATATGCATTTTGTTTGAGGGGGGCTTTTGTTGGCCAGGGGGAAGGGCAGCCATTTTGAACAGGTATGTGGTGAGGTGGCATGCTTTTGCTACCATAACTCCAGAGCAATGATCCAAAATGATCTCTGAAAAGAGACATGGTGAATTAGACTTTTGAGCTGTTTTATAGGTGCACGCTCAAGTCTGGGATTTCAGCTGGAAGATAACCTGTGTTTTTATGGTACCTTGGACTTGATGGTTTTTATTTATTTTTTCATCTGGATTTTCAGTTTGTTGCCTACCACTAAAGTGGAAAAAGGCCTGAGACTGATGAGTATTATCTTTATAATTACTTTTTATTTCTATGGACTAAGGAACTGGTGTGGTGTTGTGGCCAATAAGCCTATTCACTAACTCTCATTATTTGGCCTATTTTGTTGGAGTTTATCAAAGGTTCAACAGTTTGTGTTTTGTTTGGTATTACCTTATAGCAAATGAGTAAAAGGGAGTGATACAACCAAACTCTCCCTGTGATAATGACTCAACCCTTTCATAAGGAGTTGCAGTTGTTATATAGTAGCCCTAAACAGCCACGCTCCAAACCAATGCTATAGGTTAACAGATCTGAGCAGACCACTCTTAATGTTTAGATGTGTGAGTCTGGAATGTTTAGAGTCTGGGAGGTTTAATGTTTACACTTTTGGGGAAGATAAACCCATGAATGTCATACTAATAGTAGTCTTTGAACAATAAACTGGGTTAAGAAAATGTATTTTACCATAAAAAAATCTTACAGTTTAGTAGATAAATGAAACATTTCTTAGAAGTTATCTATTTTTTTATTCATTTTACATTTTTCAAAATCCCAAAACGAACACGTTGGATTTATGTAAGACTGTTCACCAGGTTCATGATGTTACAGATGTTACTAGTCCACACTACATGCTGCATTCAGACACTATCTAGGCCAGGAGTTCTCAACTCTGGCCCCGGAGGACCACTGTCCAGCAGAGTTTAGCTCCAACCCGAATCAAACACACCTGACCCAGCTAATCAAGGTCTTCAGACTACTACAATGTCACAGGCAGATGGATTTGATCAGGGTTGGACCTAAACACTACAGGAAAGAGTTGAGAACTGCTGATGGAAATCTGAGCAGGTCATTCACGCACAGATACCTTATAGTCTTCAGGCTTCTTCCAGTACTGGATGAGGTAATGCATGTCTTGAACCAGCGTTTTCATGGACTCGTTGGTGCTGCTCAAGGGGCCAGCGATGACGATCTCTAGATCTCCTTTAACAGAGGTCAGCTTCACACTGGACGGAGGACCTAAATCAGCTACAGAGGAGAAGGAAAGAGCTGTGGTCACACCGCAGAATCAAGAGCCAATGCCAGGAAAAGACAAAGCAGTTCATCACCATCTTTATCAGGGCAGAAGCTGATGTTGGTCCAGCTGGAGAACGACTGTGCTGTGTTGGCCCGCACACGCAGATAATATATGCCCCAGTAATTCAGTCCAGCATCAGTGAAATCACAGTGACGCTCTGAAACATCAGCGCACACCGTCCTCCATTTCTGCTTATGAGCCGCCTTACGGGATTGAAACGCCCTGTTGGAGGAAAAGATGCCATGAGTGCACTTGATTTGTCATATGAAGTACAACAGCAGAGGAATCAATTCAGTCATCTGACCCTGGAGAGATGATTTCTGTATGTTGCCTAAGGGAAACTACTGAATATCTTCCATTTGGATTTGATGAAAGCATTAAAGGATTAGTTCACTTTCAAATGAAAATTACCCCATGATTTACTCACCCTCAAGCCAACCTAGGTGTATATGACTTTCTTCTTTCAGACGAACACAATTAGAGTTATATTAATAATCACCCTGATGCTCCTAAGCTTTATAATGGCAGTGCATGGAAACCACCTGTATGAAGCTCAAGAAAGTGCATCTATCCATCATAAACGTACTCCACACAGCTCCGGGGGTTAATACGGACTGCCTTCTGTATTCAACTTAGGAAGAAAGTGTAATGCCTCTCGCAGTTCAAAACAACTTCAGTTTCAGTTTCGCAAGTTTAATATGGAAGGTGATCTGGCAGAAGCTAGTTACAAACCCGATTCCAAAAAAGTTGGGACACTGTACAAATTGTGAATAAAAAAGGAATGCAATAATTTACAAATCTCATAAACTTATATTTTATTCACAATAGAATATAGATAACATATCAAATGTTGAAAGTGATTTTGAAATGTCATGCCAAATATTGGCTCATTTTGGATTTCATGAGAGCTACACATTCCAAAAAAGTTGGGACAGGTAGCAATAAGAGGCCGGAAAAGTTAAATGTACATATAAGGAACAGCTGGAGGACCAATTTGCAACTTATTAGGTCAATTGGCAACATGATTGGGTATAAAATGAGCCTCTCAGAGTGGCAGTGTCTCTCAGAAGTCAAGATGGGCAGAGGATCACCAATTCCCCCAAATGCTGCGGCCAAAAATAGTGGAGCAATATCAGAAAGGAGTTTCTCAGAGAAAAACTGCAAAGAGTTTGAAGTTATCATCATCTACAGTGCATAATATCATCCAAAGATTCAGAGAATCTGGAACAATCTCTGTGCGTAAGGGTCAAGGCCGGAAAACCATACTGGATGCCCGTGATCTTCGGGCCCTTAGACGGCACTGCATCACATACAGGAATGCTACTGTAATGGAAATCACAACATGGGCTCAGGAATACTTCCAGAAATCATTGTCGGTGAACACAATCCACCGTGCCATTCGCCGTTGCCGGCTAAAACTCTATAGGTCAAAAAAGAAGCCATATCTAAACATGATCCAGAAGCGCAGGCATTTTCTCCGGGCCAAGGCTCATTTAAAATGGACTGTGGCAAAGTGGAAAACTGTTCTGTGGTCAGACGAATCAAAATTTGAAGTTCTTTTTGGAAAACTAGGATGCCATGTCATCCGTACTAAAGAGGACAAGGACAACCCAAGTTGTTATCAGCTCTCAGTTCAGAAGCCTGCATCTCTGATGGTATGGGTTTGCATGAGTGCGTGTGGCATGGGCAGCTTACACATCTGGAAAGGCACCATCAATGCTGAAAGGTATATCCAAGTTCTAGAACATATGCTCCCATCCAGACGTCGTCTCTTTCAGGGAAGACCTTGCATTTTCCAACATGACAATGCCAGACCACATACTGCATCAATTACAACATCATGGCTGCGTAGAAGAAGGATCCGGGTACTGAAATGGCCAGCCTGCAGTTCAGATCTTTCACCCATAGAAAACATTTGGTGCATCATAAAGAGGAAGATGCGACAAAGAAGACCTAAGACAGTTGAGCAACTAGAAGCCTGTATTAGACAAGAATGGGACAACATTCCTATTCCTAAACTTGAGCAACTTGTCTCCTCAGTCCCCAGACGTTTGCAGACTGTTATAAAAAGAAGAGGGGATGCCACACAGTGGTAAACATGGCCTTGTCCCAACTTTTTTGAGATGTGTGGATGCCATGAAATTTAAAATCAACTTATTTTTCCCTTAAAATTATACATTTTCTCAGTTTAAACATTTGATATGTCATCTATGTTGTATTCTGAATAAAATATTGAAATTTGAAACTTCCAAATCATTGCATTCTGTTTTTATTCACAATTTGTACAGTGTCCCAACTTTTTTGGAATCAGGTTTGTACTTTACTTTATAACATGTTAAATATGGATATTTTTCTTACACAAATGTTTTGCTTCGCTTCAGAAAGCCTTTATTAACCCCCTGGAGCCATGTGGAGCACATATTTATGATGCATGGATGCACTTTCTTGAGCTTCATAGAGGTGGTTTCCATGCACTGCCATTATAAAGCTTAGGAGCATATTAATATAAATATGATTGTATTCATCTAAAAGAAGAAAGTCTTTTTCACATAGGATGGCTTGAGGGCGAGTAAATAATGGGGTCATTTTCATTTTAAAATGAACTAATCCTTTAACATGTCTATCCCAAGGTTTACTTGCCTGTGTCTGTCCCGTATTCTTTTATATAATTTACATACAAGAAACAGTATAATGCATTCGAATTTGGTATCATTAATAGTATGTGGCTGGATGACATCTGTTCCCATGAATTTGACTGTATGTGTCAGTCTGAAGAGGACCAGCTTCATGGTTTGTGTGCCTGCAGGCCACTATTCTTTACAAAGCTGCTGTAGAACAATATTTATTATAAAAAGAGCAATGCAAATGAATCTATCTGAACAGAACTTTGAAATGAAAATGAAAAACGAAGCCAATGAGCTTCAATGAAGTCTAAGCAGAATTCAGCACATTTCAATTGTAATGCAAAAATTATATACTACAAAAACAATGCTATATTACATGATCTTATGAGTAAAAGCAGATGTGAAAGATAGAGCGGTTCTTACGAGAGATACTGTGCAGTGAAGGTAAGCGTCCCGTTCACGGCCATCTGCTGATCATCAGCCCAGTCCCAATGCAGAACATACTGTGTGTTGAGAGTCTGAAGAGAGAGATTCTGAGGACGGCTCAAATCTCCAAGAGCTGTGACTGACACACACACACACACACACACACACACACACACTCGTTTAATTAGAGTAGCATACAGGTTAAGTATAAACCTGGATATATCTGCATCCTTAATAAAGTTACTGTATAGGAGAGCTTGAAAAGAGTTCAGGAATGCTATAGCCGGACGAAATTATTTAAACAATGACTGGGGGAAATACTATTTATTGTGTCTTCTGGGAAACATGTAAATATCTTATGTAGATTCTGAAAAATATGACCTTTTATCACAATAATGACAATAATTCACACATCATCCTTTGCAGAAGTTTTCACCCCCTAGCTGTTATCGTGTTTCCCTCGAGCATCAGTAAATGTTTGAGGCTTCTGTTATAGTCGTGTGTGAGTGTCTCAATCCTCCTCGGTGTGAAAGAAGCTTCTCGACGTTATACAGTCACTGCCGTAAAGAGCTCAAATATGCAGAACACACAAGATTCTCCTGAAGAACAGTGTTTAACTGCTCAGAACAAACAAGAGACTGATGAACAACTATGATCATCCAGTTAACAAAGTGTTAAGAAAAGCTACGCGTGGCACGTCCTGATTTTGCTGAGTTAGATGCGTTCCTGGGTCAACATATTTTGTTGATCCTGGAACAACATTCTAGTCTGAAAATTTAGTCTTAACCCTATTCCTACCCCTAAACCTAACCCTACCCATAAGTGATCCCAAAAATCAGAGGGAAATGATAGATGAATAACACTGATGTAGAAGCACCAATTCATGATTTTAATCCTAAACTTGACATAATCTGTAAACTTATCCCTCAAATCTGATTGGTTGATTTGAATGTTGACCCAGGAACATGTTGAACTCAGCAATATCAGGTTATGCCTACGTGTGAACCTTTGAACGGGCTCAGGTTTATAAATCCAGCTATTATTTATTCTTGTGGACTTGTTATGTGAAATAGCTGGTACAGGGCTGGATTCAATAAAAAGATGACACACAATTGTTATAATCCCTCCTAAAATGATTAATATTTAGCAGATTCTGCCAGGTGTGTGTAAACGTCTGAGCACAACTCTATGCATTTCTCTGTGGTGAAGTGTGCATCGCAGATTCTCATGGCCATTTATAGGAGTCTAGATGAAATTCCCATTTGAAATACTGCAAGCTTTGGCCAGCCATAACAAGACTTCAGCTGAACAGTTACAGGCGAGCAGGAGGTTAAGAAACAAAATTCACAAAGGAAAGAGAACAAGCTAAAAGGACAGAGGTAACTAGAATGTGCAGATATATTTTTCTATAAATCACCCACTTTCACTTTGCATCTCAGGCTTAATCTGAAGTCTTTATGACTTCATTCTTTACTATTATAGTGATTTTAACCTGCAGTAACTTCAGTGTTTTGGGTCGATCCGTCTCAATGGTATTTGCATGATCATTTCTTTGCATTAGCATTGTAAAACCAGCAGTGTTTACTTTCAGCTGGTTTAGCCACAGCAGCCATCTTGTTTCATGGTTTGGTTAAACATAAACCTCAGTATCTCGCTCAGGATGATCTCAAAGGTCCTTGAACAGAAACCTTCATCTAAATCTCCATTTCAAGCATGTCCTGAAATGTTTTTATTGTACATTCAAGTTAGTTACACTTAATGTTGACACATTTTTCAGATTAAATAACTGAACATTACATACACTATCAAGAAAGCTTTGACCAATACTGTATTTTCACATGAACACTGTATTTAATGTTCTGTTTATTAAAACAAAGTATATTTCTCATCAGATTGGTGTGTTTGAATCTTTTTTTACAATTTATTTTAAAATAATAACTAAGAATGCAGTACAAATGTCATATTTGTGTAGGTGTATTTGACTGATATTCAGCTGTTCTGTTAATAGTCCACTTATTTTCAGCTCATCAGTCACTCAGAAACGCTGCAGGTGTCAGACGTGGAGATCTACAATTTAACTCTTTCCCTGACAGTGAAGTTTCCCTGTAGTCAATCATTTTATCCTTATAATGCGTTTTTTTCCTGTGAAAAAAACAATATTTATGCCTTAAAATAGCTTGAATGTAACTCTTCACTCTTGATTAATGTAGTATATGTGGATCATTAGCATATGAATATGAATATGAATATGCTAATTAGCCCCGCCTCCACTCACTGACACCAGCTCAGAGATCCACTCGGTAAACGCTGCACAATGGTATCGCTCGCTACAACGCCAGACACATGACGTAATTAATATAGTTAGCCTTTTGCTTGACGATCACAGCTAATAATGTGTTGCTAATGTTACACAAACCATGTTCCTGTTTTTCATGTCAGAGTCAGACAGCTGCCTTCTAACAATCAGCAGAAACGCTTTGAACAGTTCCTCATAACATCTATATCATTACACACCCGCTAGGCCTACATTGCTAAATCTACCCAATTGTTCATATCAGCAGAAAATATAGCAGGATAACGTGGCTTCTGTTGAGACTGGCTTCAGAGCGGTCATAGTTAATGACATGTTAAAGCTCAGAATGAATGAATTTGCACATGGTTTGTCATGGTAAAATCACCACATTGACATAGAAACAACATGAAACACTTGATTTTCACCACAGGGGGTCTTTTAAGAAAGTTTATAGCCAGCGCCAGCATTTCTGATCATTTTCACAAAACTTTCATGGCCCCAGAATACTTTGTTGTATCAATATCTAAACATACAATATACTGTATTAAAAGAAAAATCAACACTTGACTGTGGGTAAGTTTGATAAAAAAGCAACATTCTGAACAAAAGGCTGAGAAAATGGAGTACAATGAGCATAAGCAATGCTTCTGTCGCTTGTTTCTGCTTCTTCTTCATCTGTGTTTTGATCAGGAGATTCTGTACTCTTTCAGAAGGTGTAATAGCGCCCCCTACCATATAACAGTGAAAACACGAATTGACGGAAAATTCCATCAATGGCGGGAAAGAGTTAATTTGACAGCGGTGATATCAAGAGGGCGAGATTTTACTTTTTCATTCTTCCCATTAACACCACTATTTATCATGCAGAACGCACTTAAAGGTAGGAGGCGGGGTTTATCATGAACAGCCAATCGTAACGCAATGGAGGCACTGCCTCCTCTTGATATCCGTCCCACATGACTTCTGCTGTTAAAGTACATTATGATACATACTTAGCTTGTTAAATATACATGCAACATTTCAGCCATAAATAAATGATAAATGTTAGATTATGTTCATTACCTGTTTAGTGATGTATGTTAATGCTGAAATATAATAAAATAACAGTTTGTATATTATGTGAGTTTGCTCATGTGATTTGAGTTACAGGCTTCAGAATCGATGCATCGATGCTCCCTGGTTTCCAGTGTGTACTTTGGGACTTTTTAGGGAACTTCTCAGTGCCCTGGGCTGCGTTCCACTTCACTTTTAGACAGGCACTCGTGAACGTCCCGAGCACTTCCCCTCAGTGTATTCCCCGCCGGCTCCACTGCATGAAGTGGATGAGGAAAGACTCTCGTCCCCTCGATTTTGACAGAAGGAGCGAGTCTACTCCACTGTACACTTCAAGCAGCTGCATATCCCACAATTCAACTTGATTGTGATGTCACAGCAGATCGCGCTTAACTGTAGTGTACAATATATTAATTATTTTGATCACATAATAATGTATATTAATTTTGTTGAGATTTAACTGCGTAACGTGCAGTGACGCACATCCAGTCCACGAGACGGAGGGAAGTTAGCGAGTGAAGGGAGTGGAACACAGCCGACTCCCTGATCGGTGCCTGACTACTGAACTAGAGATTGAGACGCGCCCTTAGACTTGTTCCTTAGTTTATCCGGATTATTCAGGGTTCCAGTTTTAGGCCGAGTTTATAATGGGAGGGATTGGAGGATTGTGTGAACTGATGGAAAACATCTTTTTGGGGAAATTAACCAGTTCTTTAGGTGTTTTGTTCATCATATTTATTTACATATAACGGCAACAGAATTTTTAAATTTCGTCCATTTCCTAACAAAAGCACATGAGGGTGAGTCATGTGACCCTAACCCTCGATCTGGTGGGTTTGAGAACTGGGTCGGGCTGCAGATCTTTCTTAAGGTATTCATTCTTTAAGTTTGGTTTTAGTTATTTGATGCTATAAAAACGGGGGTGAGACGTCATGATTGACAGCTGAGATTGAGTGAAGCAGTCACTGAGGCACCAAAAGACTTTTTTCTGGATCTGCTCGAGGTGATTGGAGCTTTAACTTCAATTCCTACATCTCCACAGCTGTTTATTTCACACCGATATAATGAGTCGTTGTGAGTTTGGGTGAGACATTGATATCGTGGCTCCACTTCACACTCACTACAGCACTGACTCCATACTGACACGCTGCTTCAGTTACTACAGTGGAAGAGAGTGAAGGTGTGTCGTCCATCTTCTTTTACAGTCTATGGATGGGAAGCACAGCGGCGCACTGAAGGACGGGTCCGTGTTGAAGAGCCCCTAACTAAGTAATCTCTTCATATAATGCTCTCTCTCCTCAAATGTAAGTTAGTATAAATGTCAGCATGATCAAATTTGTCTAAAGAACTGAAGTCTGTCGGGTAAAATAAGAGCTTATTGGTGCAGTTCAGTCGGTCAGACATTTTATTCCAATCATTACTCCTGATTGGAAGCTTCCGTAAATATCCAGTTTGTACGCAGAGATGTGCTTCAACTAAGTTTAATGGTGCAACACAACGCAAAAAAATATTTAGTTGTAACATTTGCCCATGTAGGTCAAAACTAGGCTGTGTTGTAACTTCTGCACAGCTTGTGAAACCGGATACTGCAGGTCACATGACCACAACATCAGGCTGTGGGTCCAGACTGTGTTCATACTACAGAATATACTTGTCTAACAGTCACAATCTCACTCCTGCTCAATGAGAGAACGATCTGTGCTCAAACATCTACTGTAGTTTCATCATTATTATTATATTCATCAACAGTCTGACAGCTCCTCTCTTCTGTGACCGTTGAGTGAGTTCACACTACTAATACACTACTGAAAATGATTTAGAATAGTGCTCAAACGAATTGGGACACACCTCCACTTATCTTTAAAACACACACAGAGAGAAAGAGAAAGAGAGAGAGAAAGAGAGAGAGAGAGAGAGAGAGAGAGAGAGAGAGAGAAAGGCGTAAACAAGACCTACACCGTGACAACATTACAACAACAACACACATGAAACACACATGATCTTCCAGAGAGGAACACAGATGATGAACACAGATGATCAGTCACTCACCCACTGACAGTGAGAGCAGCAGACAGAAGCAGCGCAGCGCCTTCATGTTCACATCAATCCTCACATCTCTTCACTGTGTGTCTCACACTCTCAGCTTCTCTCGGTTCCGCCACACTCACATGGATACAATGCGGAACTGACGTCACATCGAGCAGCGTCACGAGGTGTTCTGAAACAGCAAGCGCACTCGAAGCAGGGTGTGTCAGTAAAGCTTCCCCATCAGCGCCATCTAGTGCTCGAGGGAAGTGTGTGAGGACAGATCCTCAGCAGTGGCTCTGCGCATGCGTGCTCTACTATGGCAAGCCGCTTCAGCATTAATGCACATGATTCTACTGCGAGAAAATAACGAGAAATCATTAATTACATGCGTTTCACTGGAGAAATAAACATGCAATCAAATCAAAAGATACTCTGACTTATAATAAAATACCAAACCTACATAAATATTAACCTAGAGAATTTATATAGATGTCAAATAAATATGTTTATATACAAACACAAGAAGAAAAGAATAACACACTGAGTTAAGCCTACATTATTTAACTCTTTAACTCTCATTATTTAATGCTCTTCTGAGGTTTAGACCCATGTTTCATCTTGTGTTTATTCAAAATTGGTTATAAATGAGGCTCTTGAGAGCTTTTCTGGACACACCGGCTCAAACTGCGGCACACTCGAGTGAAACGGCCGACCTCAAGATTTGAGCTTTATTATAATTTACATCATCATACCTGCCATATGCCTTCAGAAAACATCTGCAATTATTTATGACATGTTTGCGGCCTGAATAGGTTTAAACATTTGGCTGTGGTGATTTCATTCAGTCGTGTGCTGCCACCTGCTGGAGGAAGCAGGTCACAACACACTGTAGAGTAAAAGAAAGACTAAAAACTCAATTTATTTTCAATTTTAACAATTTATTAACCCTTGGAAACTGTTGCTATCTGCCATTTTGTCTGAGAATTGTAAAGGTCCTGTATGTTTGGGTCATTTTAAGCTGCTTTATACAGAAGTAATTCAAAAGATGAAAATAAAAATGTAGCTGGAGCACATGTAAAATGACATAAGGTTTGCACAGAGGACTCAGGAAGGGTTTTTCTATTCTTAATCATGTAGTTAGATAAAGCTGAGATACGCATTAAACTGTGTTAGCCTTCATTCCCAAACGAACACATAAAATCAGGAAGGACTCTACATTCACTAATGAACGCGTCACATCTTGATCTGTATGTGTCTCGTGTGTCTGGGGCAACATTTGCCCTCATTTTAAAGAACTGTTCGATGCACTGGCGCTCATCACTGATAATGCTACACTGCCATCATGTGGACAGATGCCTTCATGACACGAGTAAACCTGATTTTGACACAGAAGGCACAATTCATATACAACATACATGAAAATGTATTTAAAATAAAAATACAAAATACCTCAGTTGAAATGTATCAAAATAAAATACCAAATATTGTGTTGAAAAAAATGTATTTAAATACAAATACACCTTACAAAAAAGAAGTTTAACCAGCAACAGCCTCACATTACATCCAGGACCAATCCTGGAAGAGAAGGAGACCGCAGGAACACAACCAAACCAAAGTTTAACACATTACGTCATAGACGTAACTCTCTAAATACTCTTAAAACCTTTTCCAATGCTTCTGGGCTTCATCTCAATGTGAGCAAATGTGAATCAGCATCAGGGGCGTGTGACGGTCGAGGACAGAGAACGAGCAAGAGGGAGATTTGAAGAAAGACTGCAGAGAGATGATGAGACTCAACACAGAAGAGCTCAGAAGAATATCACTGCAATGAAGGGTTATGACTGGGCAAGATCTTTAGGACCGTGTTTATATTAGAGAAGCTTTCCAGCGCAGGAGAGAGATAAGAGGGAAGGTCTGAAACTGCTTTGATCCTGCTGAACATGTGAGAAACACTGGGGTTTGACTGTCATTGATCGTCTGGAGCTGCTGTGCTGTTGGAGACTAACAACAAACTCTTGTTTGTATTTCCTCTTGTGTATGTTCATTTTTTGTGCTTCCTTGTCATTCGTTCATCATCTGCGCTTTATTATTCGTGAAGCATTATTTTGTTGTGCGTCAGCTGTGATGAACACATGCACTCTCGTGTAAGAGCGGTCAGACAGTGAGAGCTGAGCAGGTGAAGCACTGCACACTGACGCCCTCTAGAGACTGAGGTGTGTAGAGTCATTGATAGTGCACTTGGGCCGGGGTTCGAGACCGACTCGGAGCAGGGTGGTTAGGATTGGACAGTGAGTTTTGGAGGCGGAGCAATGAAGAGAGGGGTGTGTTTGTGTGGGTTGATTTCAAATATCAACAGTGTTTTTAATATGGCTTACCCCACCTTTAAGGGTCAGAATAGAGTTTTGTTAAATTCTGAAAATCTCTGCCAGATCCGGGGACACGTGTGTAGGAGGATTATGCTTCAAATCATCCACATCACAAAATAATAGAAATATACGTCTCCTATGACTTTGTCTGTCTCCGCTCCTCATGTCGTTTCAAGATGAACAACTTAGTGGAAAATATTTTGTGGTCAAAGAGATTTCTTTTAACGGTATTATCCTGTCAAATTGAGTATAGATGTGAACTGTACTTTCTGTGATTCACAACCAGAAATTCTTGCATCTTTTTTGGCATTGTGATCATGCAAGATATCTGCCAGTTCATTGTGAACTTCACATATAAAGACTTTGAGATTTATTTTAAAGATGTTTTGTTTGGGTTTTTCACTCTTGAGAAGCAATATGAAAATGTATATTTTCTTTGTAACTTCATTAATTTGCTTGCAAATTATTTTATCCACAAATGTAAGACTACAGAAGTTATCCTCCATTTTTCCCATTTTCATAAAGATATTAAGATATTTAATCTTTATCCACCTCCTGTAACAAGAAAGCTAACACTTTGGTGTTTTTGTGTAATTGTTGTTGTGAGGAGAATTGTTATATGTGAGTCTTCTATAATCTTTATTTATTGTTTTACTCTTTTCTGGATTCAAAAGCTATGTGATGTTTGGTCTTCCCTGAATCCCGGGCTTTTCCTCTTGGCTTATGGTTTACTCATTTTTGTGTTCTGTATGCAATTATTAAATACATTATTATTATTATTATTTATAAAAGGAACAACTATAATATAAAATAATATATAAATGGTAAACCATAAGTAAGATGTTATGTTCACTTAAAGAAAACTTGCAGTATAAAATGAGAGATGCAGATGCAGTACAAATGAGAAACATAGTTGTGCACTTAAAGTTTATACTGTTACACTTAAATTTATACTTTTTAGTATATAAAGTTGGCCAATTTAGTCCAAGCAGTATTGAAATAGATTTACAAGTTTACTACTAGTACATTGATATTAGTATAATTACTATTTAAAGTAAACTTTAAAGGGTTAGTTCACCCAAAAATGAAAATAATGTCATTAATTACTCGTTCCACACCCGTAAGACCTTCGTTCATCATCAGAACACAAATTAAGATATTTTTGATGAAATCCGATGGCTCAGTGAGGCCTGCATAGCCAGCAATGACATTTCCTCTCTCAAGATCCATTAATGTACTAAAAACATATTTAAATCAGTTCATGTGAGTACAGTGGTTCAATATTAATATTATAAAGCCACCAGAATATTTTTGTGCACCAAAAAAAACAAACAAAATAACGACTTATTTAGCGATGGCCGATTTCAAAACACTGCTTCAGAGCTTTACGAATCGAATCAGTGACTCAGAGCACCAAAGTCACGTGATTTCAGCAGTTCAGCCGTTTGATAGGAGATCTGAATCACTGATTTGATTCGTAAAGCTCTGAAGGAGTGAAACAGACATGCAGAATGTGAAGAAGAAGAAGTCAGCTTCATATGATAGAGTCCATTTTAATGTGACACTGGGTGAAGATGAGTGTGAGAACAGCCACACTGACGCTTATTCTCTTTACATGCAGCTGCTTTTGAAGCTAACAAAGAAAGACATCGAGAGACAAAACGTGAATTAAGATCCTATAAGAATCATAAAGAATCTGCACGTTTAAATACAGAAATGAAAATATGTCTGAAATGCCATAAACCTCCCAAAGGTTTTGCATTTCCACGGTGCTGCTGTCACAACATGTTTGAACAGAGAAAGAAACAGAACGGAGTCATCTGTTTGTGTCTGGTCTCAAGCGCAGAGCTCCAGCGTCCCATCATGCAGCTCTTCAGTGTGCTTCCTGTTCGTCTCGCACACGTCATCGGTCTGTACGTCAGTGACGGAGGAGTATAAAAAATACTTATAAAAAATACTTAATTACAGTAACATGAGTAGTTGTAATTCGTTACTTCCACCTCTGTCTAAATAATAAGATGCATAAATGTACATTTAAATATTTTATTAATCATTTACTTACACTTCACAAATGATCTTATGAACCACTGACAACTCCTAAATAACTGGTTTGTGAATAATGTAATACATAATTTAGAAATGATAAACTGATCATTAATAAAGTATGAAAATACTATTATTAAACTCATTATAGATATGCTTATAAATCAAGAACAAAGCATTTATAGCTGTATTTATAAACGCTTACTAATGTCTATTAATGTTTTATAAATTATGAATTGACTATTTACTAATGCTTAACTAATGCTTCATAGTGTGAGATTATAAAGTGTTACCGAGTTTTTGCTTCAAAATGAGGTAAAAATTATGCTGCCTGCTTGTTCATATAAAACAATAGAGAGATTTAAATTTTCTAAAACATCTTTGGTCAAGAAACACAGTATGCGTGGAGGTGTGAATAATCATGAATAATGGGTGATTCTCACCTGAGAAGACAAAAGAATCGCATAAAGAGCTCTAATGAGCTGCATAAATAATGAGCTCTTTCAGTCAGGTAGGCTGTGAAAAAACCCTCTGTTGATCATGTCTCAAATCTCATCATGGTGTAAATCAAACATACAGAAAAAACAGCAATACTGTGAAATATTATTACAATTTAAAATAATGGTATTCTATTATATACTTTAAAATATAATGTATTTCTGTGATGCAAAGTGTCTGAACAATTATGTTACCTCTATGGCATTTCATATAGGCTTTTAGCTTAAAAGCATGCACATTTGGAGAAATATTGATGGATTCTCATATGTTTGTCAATTTTCTATACAGAAGAGTAATATTTATTCAGGATTTTTTGTCATTACTATAAGCGCTGGATACTGTGTTTTCAATTCATACTTGCAGCCGGAGGGCGCTCTGCCCCTTTTGTCCACAAATGCCAATGCTAAAGAAGAATAGGCAATCCAGGAAATAACTGAACTAACAGAGGCCAGAGATCGCTAACTATGGCTATTCAAAACACTTTTCAAGACAATAAATACACGATTGAGACGATGAATGCATGCATTGACTCAGAATTTGCGTCTGAATAGCGCTGGCTCCGTGGGCGTGGCCGCATTAGCGGATAATGAGCTGAATCACGGATTTTGAGTCTCTTTCACACTGGTTAGAAAAAAAACGCGGTGATCACGCCGGAGTGACCGCCGACCCGAGGGAGTTAAACAATTTCCTCTCTCTCTGTCACTCTCAGACGGTGTTCGTGTGAGCACAGCGCATGCATGTGATTCTGACACAGAATCCGGCCAGTAATGAGCCGACAGTGTTTACTATGTCAACAGTGTCAGAGACTGACATGAAAGAGAAGAAATTGTTGAATAAAGTGTTTTTTTTTTGTTTTTTTGTGCACAAAAAGTATTCTGGTCGCTTCATTACATTAAGGTTGAACCACTGTAGTCACATGACTTTAACTATGTCTTTACTATCTTTCTGGGCCATAAAAAGTGGTAATACCGTTGCAGTCTATGGAGGGCCAGAAAGCGCTCAGATTCCATCAAAAAGATCTGAATTTGTGTTCTGAAGATGAATGAATGTCTTATGAGTTTGAGAGTGAGTAATTAATGGCAGAATTCAGAATCAGTGTTGTTATATTTCATATACCTCAACTGAATTGAGGTAATTTGTTTTTGTTCTTATTTTATTACTGACTGTTTCCTTGTCTTTTTTGTAAATTCAATTCAGTTTGAAATCAAGCTTTCTTGTGCTGCATGTGAGCTACTGCAACAAAGTTACTCTATTGTAAAAACAGAAATACACAGAGTGAGCAAATATTTAAGTGAGATTATTGTAATGGTAATTGATCAATGTTATTGGTATTTAAAATGATACTGAATATTTATCATTTGTATTGTATTGAAGTTAGAAATTCCAGTATTGTGACCACTACTTCATGCACTTCATGAATAAGGTGAAAGTGCTTTATAGTGCTTATAGGAGCCTTCTATATGTGATATCTATAGAGCCATCTTCATGGGAAATATATAGGGTCATCTATATGGGATATCTATAGGGGCTGTTTACATAAGATATATATATATATAGGGGATATATATATATATATATATATATATATATATATATATGGAGTATATGCCATTTGGTTATCAGACATCATAGAATATGTGTATTAATAGATTTGATGAAACACTATAAATGTACAGTTCGAAAATAATTCAAATCATGTAGTTAGTGTCATGATCATTACTGGGAGTGCCCTTGTCTGCCTCTAGAGGGCACTGCAACCCGGACTGTTCCTCACCCCACTTGTAAACTGCATTTCCCATAACCCACTTCCCGGACTCATTATCCCTTCATTGCACCCAGCTGTTTTGTGTTTCATCATTAATGTCTGTCTATTTATACTCAGTTGTTTCTGCCTTTGTTTGTGGTTCGTTGTTTTGTGTCACGTGCACCGTGTATCCCTGGTTTTCTGTTTTTTGTGGACTGTTTCCCTTGGTGTTTGACCCTTGCCTGTTTTCTGGATTTACGACTTTGGATTACCCTATATAATAAAGCTGCGCTTGGATCCTAACATCTTGTCTGTGTGCTAATGTGACATTTAGCTGATGTCGTACTAATTTTAGGCAGAAACAAAGCGCTCATTAAAGCAGTAATTACGTCTGAAGTCCTGGCAGTGGTCGGCGGTGTCTCTGCACAGGTGTTGGGTCACCCGTTGAGTGGGAATTATTTGATGTGACGGAGCAGTCAGAATCATGGGAATCATAAATATGCTTATTGATGTGCAGATATTTTCAGCAGATTTAGAGTCGTGGCAGGTGCTCAGTCTACAGAATCCATCTGATCTGTCTCATAGAGGACAACATCTCATACCTCAGCTTTAATAATGAACAATAGTAACAATAGCTGAAATTATAATTTTAGTCATATGGATAAAATCTTTCTAACTGACTCTAAGATTAGAATAGTTAGATTTAAAAGAGAAATGAATATAAAAAGGAATGAAAAGCATGTGTGCATAGATCACTGCAACAATGCAGTTTAATAATAGTGTAATATCCACCTATAAACACAACTTACTTATACAATACACACATAAACAGAGAGCATGCACAATATAAAACAAGCAGAATATACACCCTGATCCAGTCAACGTTAGAACAGATTGTGGTGTTTCATACTCAAATGTCCTGAGGAAAGCCATCTCTGGCTTCTGACAGCGTAGTTATAGAAAGTCCTGAGAATACGAAGGCCTCTGCCGACTGAAGAGCCACTGCTGTGCTTTCTTCACCGGTGAATGAGTTGTGTAACATTACAGCCTGGAAGTCGCTTTTTCATGTTACAACCTTCTAAATGAAAACAGGAGGACAAAACATCTGAACTTCTGAATTAGTAGTAATGATTTCAGACCCCTAAGAGAAACCATTAGAAACTCGCTCAGCTCTCACACCTGGTTAAACCAAGAATGATAACGATAACTATATTAGCATCCACACTGACGGACGATCACATTGTTTATCATAAGCACTGCAGTTTTGTCTTCTGCTGCTTTAAATGCTCAAGCTCTTCAAAGCAGGATGGATTCTGGTTGACGAGAGCAGTCTGTCACCGCTCACGCTGCAGTTGCGTATGTGGGGTTTCCGGTCTAGCAGGTGTTCACGTAACCACTTCCAGTTTCACCTGCAGAAACCAGAGATATCTGAAGGACACATTCAGTCCATCAAAAGTGACAGTAAAGGCTCTTATAATGTTACAAAATATTTCTGTTTCAAATAAATGCTCTATTCATGAAAGAATCCTGAAAAATAAAATGTATATTGGTCACCATAAAAATATTAAACCGTTTTCAGCACTGATAATAATCATAAATGTTTCTTGAGCAGCAAATCATCATATCAGAATGATTTCTGAAGGATCATGTGACACTGAAGACTGGAGTAATGATGCTGAAAATTCAGCTTTGATCACAGGAATAAATTACACTTTACTATATATTCACATAGAAAACAGCTGATTTACATTATAATAATATTTCACAATATTACTGTTTTAATGCAGTCTTAATGAAAAAAGAGACTTCATTAAAAAACATAAAAAAATCTTATTAACATCAAACTTTTGAATGCTAGTATAAATATAATTAAAATGCATTTTAAAAAAACCACAAAACAATTATATATAAAAAAAACATAGCTGCAAGCAGCAATGCGGGGCCAAGCACCGAAGGCCATTGAAAATAAGGAATAAATAATAATGAGAAAAATGAAATAAGAAATAATGAGAAAAATGTTTGGGTTGTAGCGCAGTGCGGAGCAAGAAGAGCAAAAACAGCAGAAATTTATTGTACGAATTGAAAAAAAGGTGGTTCAGAAGTAGAGGTGAGAATGAACTCAAAATGAACAGAATAAGAAATAAGAGGAAAAAGGAATCAAATTGACTCACTACACACAATTGTATAAAGTTGCACCACACAGGATTCAAACCCACAACCTCCAGGTCCAGTCTCTATTTCTTATCTCATTGCACCACTGGGCAAGTGAATGTTTACACAACTGCTGAAGTTCAGTAGTTTATGTGAAAATGGACTCAAAATGAAGATTTTTTATAAAACTGCACTGAATGTTATATTTAATAACTTTACTTTAGATAGTTCTGCAGCTCATCATGCTGTAGCGCAATACGGAGCAGGAAGAGGAAAAACAGCAGAAAATTAACAAACATGAAACAGCTGGTTCAGAATTACAGGCGAGAATGAACTCAGAATGTACATAAGCTTAGATGAAAATGAACACAGCATGAAACAAAAAGCATTTATTTCTAATCCAAGAGGCAGTAAAGGAATCAAAACACACAATTTCATAAAACCACTCCACCTGGGATTCAAACCCACTATCTTGGGGTACTGAGCTCTTCAGGTATCTGGCTTTACACATTGAGCTACTTGAGGATGCACATTCAACAGGCTGTGGAAGAGAACTTTTAGTGTAACAAAGAATTCACAAAAAAGCATTACTTAACATGCTAACCATATTAGCATACTAAGCTAACTTAATGCTAATGAAGTTCATGGTTAACTTGATAGCTGAAGAGCCACACTAAAGAGAATGACAACTGGTTAGTATGTTAAGCAATTAGCATGCTAAGCTAACTAGCATAAGACAACAAACAGAGGCAAGGTCACATTCAGAGATGAATATCTCGGGAACGGTAGCGAATATCAAAAATCTGTTCAGTCATTTTTGTGCGGCTCGGTCCAAAGATCATCTGAGCTGATTTTGGACAAAACTGAACAAAATTTGTGGGAGGAGTAGCGAAAAATTTAAGGAAAATGACAAATGACACATCGTTGGAATTGGCATTAGCCAGGGAATAAAATGACATGAAGCATACACATTTTGGAAAGTGTTTTCAAAAGTTATAAGCGTTTTTGCAAAAAACATTATATCTGTGGAACAGTAGGTGGTGCTGTGTTGAAACTTCTCAGGTACCTTCAGGACCTTCTAAAGGTCATACGTACCAATTTTTGTGAATATATGTCAAATTGTTTAAAAGATATTGCAATTTATGACAAAATTCAAAATGGCGGACACATGGTTCATCCGATGTTGACAAAATCAATATCATCGGATTTGGCATGACCCAAGGAATCCATAGATCTGGAATCAACCAAGGAATCAACCCAAGGAATCAACCAAGATCTTAATTTTCTAACAAAGCGTTCAAAAGTTATTGGCCAAAATAGCCACTTTTCATATCTCATGACCTGTAGGTGGCGCTGTTCCCAAATTTGGCATGGACCCTCAGGCCATGGTCCTGATGAAGTGTACCAATTTTTGTTTTGATTGCTCAAAGTTTGGCTGAGATACAGCCTCTATAGCAATTTCAGGTCAACCTCGTTAAATTCGTGACATCATAACTTTTGAACAAAGATGAATTTTAAAAATCTGTTGAGTCATTTCTGTGTGGTTCAGTCCAAAGATCATCTGATCAAAGTTTGGACAAAATCGGACAAATTTTGAAGGAGGAGTAGTGAAAAAACGGAATACTGTACTTTTCAAAATGGCCGCTACTGTAATGGGCCGAGACTTATTTAGTGATGGCCGATTTCAAAACAGTTGTAACGAATGTGTAGCGGTTATTAATCAATTTATGGATGAAATATGAATGTAATAATTCATAAGGTTATGAATAAATTATGATTCATATATCGACCCAATGGGGAATTAAACATATAATTGTGTGAATGTGAATCAATTACAACGAATTATAATCAATTACATATATGATTAGTTCTGGTTTAATAATTATTTAGAGAAACTGTTCGTTTGTCCAGCAAACTAAGTCCCTCACAGAATATTATAAACAGAGTTACTCTCTGGCCATGAAAATAACTTGCTATTATAACATCAAAGCATAAAGCGATCGAAAAACGTTAAAGTGACTTGGTTTTCAGCTGAAAGAACAAACAGAACAATCGAGCATGAATTAAGTGTTTTAATATATGCAAACTACGAATACAGAGGTTATACATCTAAATATATATACAAGAAAATACACACCTATGTACAAGAATAGAAGTAGAGAAGGAAAGAGAGAAGGCAAGTAGCAAACTCACAACCAGTCCTAAGCCAGCACGGAAATCAGTTTCATCATCTAAGATTGAGAAACGGCAGTATACTTGCATTGGGTGCGTGTGTCGAATTTCAGGTTAGCGCTGGTGCAGTTCGTTGGCTTCCTCCGTTCAGCGGGAAGGTTTGAACTGAGGACGAGAGTGAGTTTCGCTGGAAGATGGCGATCCCGAAGCTGAGCGCGATGGCAGCGCGTGGTCACCGGAGAGGTCCGGGAAAAACGTGCACGAGATGCTCGTGAGACAATCGGGAGAGAACACACAAGAAATTGTGCGTCTTTGCTTTTATGACAGATAAGCCGACACACCTCCTTGAGGTGGGGTAGCCAATAACATGGGTGCAAAGTTGGCGGGAAAGCTTTCCCTTTGTTTGGCCTCACGACTTAATCCAATGATTTATGACTACCAGATCGGATCTCCAAAAGGAGTGTGTTCTTCACAGTATCATTAAACACATAGAAAAATGCATTTGTCAGCTGTGTGACATATCTCAGTGAATAGCTCGTGTCCGGAGCTTTACGGAGAGACCAAACTCGATAGGTCAGAAAGGCATAGGAGAGAAGTTATGGTTTACAGACAAAATTATATCGTTAAAATGCACACTAGCACAAATACACTCATTTAAACAGTAGGAAACATGCATAGGCCCTAAAAATATATGAAATATATATTTCAGCATAGTGGTAGTTTACAAATACAGTTCAAAATGTATGATTGTGTGTTTCTGTGTCTGTCTGTGTGTGTGTTTTTGTGTGTCCCTGTGTGTGTGGGGTGTTGGAATGTGGAACTGGTCAGTCTCTGGGGGGGTTTTACAACCCAGTCCAGCATGCTAAAAGCGTTCTGAACATTCCAAAGTTTATTGATTATCCTGATACGTGTGCATACGCTACACAGTGCTTCAGGAAGCTTCGGATCATAAATGAATCAGCGTGTCGAATCTGCAGTTTGGAGTGCCAAAGTCACGTGATTTCAGCAGTTTGGCGGTTTGACACGTGATCCAAATCATGATTTGACACAAAAGATTCATAACGCTCTGAAGCTGCCTGAAGCAGTGTTTTGAAAGCTCCTGGACAACAGTATATGTAGTTCAACTGTAGGGCAAAACATAATAAATGAGCTATATGTTTTAGAAATTTTATTTTAAAAAATACATATATATACATAATGACATTTTATACACTATTTATACACATTAATCACATTCACTCTATAAAAAAATTATGAGCCTTTTGCAGCTTGTAAGAAACACATGAAATACAACCATGAACAGAAATGGACCTGAGGAGGAGGTGATTTATCACAACGTGCACATTTCATTTCAGAAGTGACAGCGTTCTTAGAGGTGATGAGTGTCATTTTTGGATGTTAAATACTCAATTTAATTAAGTTAAATACTTAATTTGTATCTTGATTTGAAACTAGAAGTCATTGGTGGTTTGACTAACTGAATAGTGTAACACTGTGACACTGATCTGTTTGAATCAACCAATGGCATGAGTTTAGAGGCGGGACTGCAGGAATTTGTCCATCCATTAAAAGATAAGATCAGTGTCCAGTCTGGGAAACCCATTTCAAACCACATTTTATTATGCTGGGTACACACCACAAGATAATCAGACTGATTTTGGGCCTGAATATCTTGATGTTTCTACAAATTCTCTTTGAAAAGCTCGAGGACAAACACACACACGCTTGGAGATTATCACGTGAAACATAACAAGATCCAATCAGAAAGCGAGCTGACAGAAGCCTGAAGCATAACAAACGCGGTCACGGCGCAGCACAAAGTGAGTGTTTAGTAAAACAGCGAAATCATTCCAAACACTATCAATGCAATTTCTTCCTGCCTATCGTCCGTCATGTTTATTCTGAAGTCTCGAGAGATTTTGCGAGATTTCCCGTGTTCACAGTCGGGACTCTGGTTGAAAATCGGTTTGGTGTGCCGTCTTTGTCACATAATAGGAGCAAAATGATGTCCTCATGTTTGTGGTCTCTCACACTTTGAAAATCTTCTAAGTTTTCAAAAATCTTTTAGTGTGAACCCAGCATTAGTGGTGTAGAAATTACACACTTCACCTTTACGAACACAACCACCAACACAAGGAAGAGTAAATTCACTGTGTCATTTTACAGCATTTTAAACTTAGAGAGGCTTCACATGTCCTTCATCATGTCCATTTGCCTGAAACAACAACAGAGAATTTTGTTATGGAACATGATAAACAGAAGTGAGTTGAAACGTAAGAATACCGTCTCTTCTGAATGAACCACAATGACATTCATTGCATTTCTAAACTGTCCATAAAGCAAAAAAGCTACAATTCAAGTCTAGTCTAAATTTCATATTTCATCATCACATCAAAAGCATCACTAAACACTGGACTGTGGGTTTATATCAGCAGAGTTTACTATAGGATTGTGTTTTTCAAATCTCTCTGCACAATGAAAGATAATGAATGTAATATGGAGATACCTGTGCCTTTTGATTAATTGGCAGTTATTCTCCATCATCTCTCCAGTCATCTCTCTTTTGAATTAGACCAGCTAAAGCAGATTATACACAAACTTGAGTATGCAGATATCATGTTCTCTTGTAGAAACCAGTACGTTAATGTCACTAAATCTAATACATTTTAAACATTTCACTTAAGACTTAAGAACTTAAGACATCCTGCCGATGTCTCAAACTTTGTTTATCAAATAAAACCCAAATAAATTTTTAATAATGAAAATAATCCAATCTCTACTCCTTCACATATTTTTATCTTCATACAGCACATATGTCAAACTGACCAGCTGATATATTTTCAAATAAAGGCTTTAAAAAAAGGATATTTATTAAGACATTTGAAGCAACAGTGTTTCATATTTAGAACTCACCTTTTGAATTTCTTTTGTAGATGATGTAACCAATCACAGCGAGAACTAGAACTGCAGCTGTTACTCCTGCTATAAAAATCCATCTATAATCCATTTCACAGTCAGAACATTTTCCATCTGCAGAATTTAAAAAAAAAAAGGTAACACTTTATAATAACGTTCAGTTATAAGTCATTTATGAATTATTAGTTAATGATTAACAAATAATTTACAAAACATGAATAAACATTTATAAATGATTGATAAGTGATTGTTACGGGATACAGGAGACGGACACAGTAGTAACAGGTATTGGTAGTTTTATTGACAACAGTAGAGCGTGCAACAACAGACAGGTGAGTGAACTGATGATAGATGGATTTAAGCAGATGATATGAGGAATAGTTACTGTCCTTTCTTTTGCAGGTTGAGATACGTTGGAGCTTTGAGATCGCTGGAGTTATCTGGAGCTGGCTGACACACACCCACACAGCAGACGAGGCACACGAAGGGAAGGTGAGACGTTGGAGACAGGTGAGTATACGAAGAGGAGTCCTTAAGGTAAGCATCACATGGAGTATATGCGAACGAGACCGGACATAGAGTGCTGTGTGCGTGTGTGCTTTGTAGTGCTGTTGATGAGTGAGGTGATGAGGTGCAGGTGGCGGTGATCAGTACTCTGGAGACTGTGAGCGTTGTGGTTGGGTGACGTTGGAACCTGACGTGTCTGTGACAGTACCCCCCCCTCCACGGCCCGCTCCAGAGGGCCGAGGACCCCGACGCCGTGGTGGTCGTCCTCTTCCCCGTGGTGCCGGTTTCTCAGGGTGACTGTCGTGGAACGTCTGGAGTAGGCTGGGATCCAGGATGTCGTTTCTTGGGACCCAGGAGCGTTCTTCGGGGCCGTATCCTTCCCAGTCCACTAAGTACTCCAGCTGACCACCACGACGCCGGGAGTCCAAAATCTCATGAACCTCATACGCAGTTCCGTCCTCCAGGATGAGTGAAGGGGGGGGCTCGGCGGGAGCCACGTCAGGTCCTGTGGGAAGAACAGAAGGGTGGTGAGCTTTCAGTAGTGACACGTGGAAAGTGGGGTGTATACGATACCCTTGTGGAAGTCGGAGTTGATAGGTGACTGGGTTGACCTGCTTGATGATGGGGAATGGGCCAATGAACCTGGGACTCAGCTTTCTGCAGGGCAGACGCAGTCTGATATCCCAAATGGACAGCCAAACCAACTGACCAGGCTGGAAGACGGGAGTGTTGGAGCGTCGGAGGTCGGCTGTCATCCTGCGTCTGCGCAGGGCTCGTTGCAGTTGATGGTGTGCTGAGTCCCAGACCCTCTCGCTCTCTCGGAACCAGTAATCCACTGCTGGTACGTTGGAGGGTTCCCCATCCCAGGGGAACAGTGGGGGTTGGTAGCATTGGAACGGTGTGAGTCCAGTAGTTGACTGACGAAGAGAGTTTTGGGCGTACTCGGCCCAACCCAGGAACTGGTTCCAAGAGTCCTGGTGGTCATGACAGAAGGTACGGAGGAAGCGGCCAATCTCCTGTACCTTCCTTTCCGTCTGCCCGTTCGACTGCGGGTGGTATCCGGAAGTCAGGCTGACGGCCACACCTATGAGGGAGTAGAACGATCTCCACACTCTGGATATGAACTGAGGTCCTCGGTCAGAGACAATGTCTTCTGGTATTCCGAAATATCTGAAGACTTGGTTGAAGAGTATTTCGGCGGTCTCCATGGCAGTGGGTAATCCTAGGAGAGGAATTAGACGGCAGGACTTTGAGAAACGATCCACAACGACTAGGATGGTGGTATTTCCTTCTGAGACAGGGAGATCAGTGATGAATTCCACTCCTAGGTGTGACCAAGGGCGATCTGGAACGGGCAGCGGAAGGAGTTTCCCAGATGGCAGATGACGAGGACTCTTGGAGATGGCACACTCCCGACAGCCCTGCACGTACCTTCTGACATCCAAAGCCATCCCTGGCCACCAGAAGCGTTCTTTTAGCAACGAGAGGGTCTCATTGACCCCCAGGTGACCAGTGCCAAGTGACGTGTGAGCTGAGTGAATCGTGGGAGTGCGTCGTGTCCGTGGGATGTAAAGCAAGCCGGGTGGACAGCCCGGCGGAGGGTTCGTGGAGGCATTGGAGGAGGGGATGGTCTCTTCTGACCAGGTAATAGGACTCACGATGAGAGAGCTCGGAATGATGGGTTCGGGTTCTTCGGTCTTTTCATCTGGAGCATGAAGACGGGAGAGGGCGTCTGCTTTGACGTTTTTAGTACCTGGGCGGTAGGAGATGGTGTAATTGAATCGGGAGAAGAACATGGCCCAACGAGCTTGTCTTGGGTTTAATCTCTTAGCAGACCGAAGATATTCAAGGTTTTTATGATCTGTCAGCACCAGGAACGCATGTTTGGCTCCCTCCAGCCAATGCCTCCACTCTTCCAAGGCAAGCTTAACTGCAAGAAGTTCCCTGTCACCGATGGAGTAGTTGACTTCCGCCGGGCTGAGCTTGCGGGAGAAGAAGGCGCATGGATGGAGTCTACTTGGCGTCCCCTGCTGCTGTGACAACACCGCTCCCACTCCAGTGGTCGAGGCGTCCACTTCGACGATGAACTGTTTCTCGGGGTCTGGATGGACGAGTAAGGGAGCGGTGGTGAAGGCTTCTTTTAGACGGTTGAAGGCGTTGGTGGCTGCTGGGTTCCAGGACAGAGACTTGGGCTTATTACGGAGCAGGCTGGTGAGTGGATGGGCAATGGAACTGTAATCCTTGATGAAACGTCTGTAGAAGTTGGAGAATCCGAGAAAGCGCTGTAGTTCCTTGATGGTGGTGGGTTCTGGCCAGCTGGAGATGGATTCCACCTTCCTCTAGTCCATCCGGATGCCACTGTGGTCGATGTTGTAACCCAGAAACGAGACAGAAGGTTGGTGGAAAGAACACTTCTCTGCTTTGAGGAACAGGTTGTGCTGACGAAGTTGGGTGAGGACCTCTGCAACGTGTCGGCGATGTTCGGCCTGGCTGAATCACCTCAGCCTGACTCACATCTATGGCAGTGCGGGAGTCCCTCCGCGCTCCCTTCCTGAACCCATGAGGACACCAGTGTGCATGCACAGGGGAAAGAGACCGGTCTCTCGAGGAGAGGCGCAGTCAGCATTTAACAGCGGCAGTGACGAGGCTTCATTATCTTCAGGTGTGCCTCATCACATGCCGCCTCTCTCACACCCACTCCAGTCGGGAACCTGGTGAAGGGCGGTCATTTAAAGGACAGGGTGGCGCAGACAATAAGAGAGAGGCAGCTGTTCCGTCACTCCTATTATTGAAGCATAAGGATAATGATACACACACATGACAAAATGACATATGAAATCTTATCAGACATATATAGTTATTAACAACCATATGACTCTTCTTACTGATCTCACTGGAAAGTAGACTGAACTCTCTCTGTGTGTGTGTGTGTGTGTGTGTTTGTGTGTGTGTGTGTGTGTGTGTGTGTGTATGAGTGTGTGCTGACCTTCAGTGCGTGTGCAGTGTGTATCACTGAAGACGCTTGTCTTGTTGTAGAAGTCATAGCAGCTCTGAACTCTCACGCAGTACCATGTTGATCCATCCAGCTCAGACAGCGTCACCACATTATTCTTCGTCTTTAAGACTTTACCCTTCTGCAGTCACAAGAAGAGGGAATGTTTTAGTTGTAGCACAAATGCTACACTTCACTCAGCAGTACATTTAATACAGTCATGTTGCATTATCAAAAAAAAAAAAAAAAAATGTAAACCTTTCTGCAACAAGTACCAACATTTGATGTCATCTCTACTCTAAGTAACAGACCAAGTTCCTGCCGACAGACAGCAGAAATATGAAGACTCACGAATGCAGATGAGGAAACTCTCAAACTCTTCTGATGACCAGGGTCAAGATCATCGTTACTGCTCATACTATTCAATTACTACTCAATCATGACAGAGCAGCCTTCCATTGAAAAAGAAATTAAACCTGTTGTAGCTCACAGACAACCTCAGATGTGTGAAAATTCCCTTTTGTGTCCAGCTGTGAGCCTAGAATTACTAGAGAGAGTCTGAATACTCCATTTACGTTCTATACTTACTGAAAACAGTAGAAATTAAAAATAGTAATGATTTATTATTATTATTAGTGAAGTAACTGTCCAAAAATCCAGTGATATCCAGTAAATATGCTTCTATTAAACAAACATGCAAATTAGAATTTCTTTAAGGTGAAGTATATAGTTTATGGGACACTAGTGGCACCAAGTGGAATTACACAAATAAAGCATATTTTGCAAACATCCCTTTTTTGTGTCACGCCTCCTCTAGTCTCAGTCTCAGACGTCATGCCCATGGACTGTTTTTGAAGTCGTCTTCTGGTTGGTTTAATTCTACAGGATGTCTGGGAGACGTGCATGTCGTGTTCTTTAATGGGCCGCCTTGGAAACAAATGCTGTGATGCCAAACCCCCTTGTGGAAGAACACCATTGTTTACAACTGTGACAATGAGCACTTACCAGGATCAACTAAACGCTGGATTTTCAAAAGTATGCGTAAGTTTGCAGCTCCATTGTTGCAGTAATTGTGCACAACATTCTTGAATGAATAATTTATTAGATGCATGCTGGTCTGTTATTGTAGACTTTACATTTTCATGCCCCTAAACATGATGCAGAACAAAAGTAGCCTGCTCCAGAATGCCCCAAACTCTGCCTGCTACAGTAGCCACACCCCAAACTCTCTGCTTGCTCCAATAGACACACCCCAAACTCTACCTGCTGCAGTATCAACGCCCCAAACTCTACCTGCTCCAGCAGCCACACCCCAAACCCCAAACTACACCTAGCATTTCCTCTGATTCTTGGACTGGACTTCCTGAGACAAACTGGGGTATAGCTGAACGTCACTGTGATGAGCTATGAGCTGAAGGTCAGAGACCAAGTCTCTAGCAATCACAGTAGAAGTAGCCATGTATTCAGAAGAGGGGGACCAGTCACCTCTTTGTTCATGGCTGTGCCAATGGAGAAGGGTAGACAGAGAGTTGGAGAACTGGTGTCAACAACTAGCATAAAAAACCTCAAGACATCCTCAAGAAATCCAACCCCTCTTAACTCTCTGGAGTTGGGACACGTGCTGGCGCGTTTTGCAGGATTTTTTTCACATTGCAGCAAAACAGACTTAAAATACTCCATTTTTTGTCATAGAGACATAAGTAATATATCAATTGAAACTATAGAATATCTTCTTTTATTTGTGTACACTGTAACTTAGTAAATACTAATCACAAAAAAATTAGACTTATGTCTAAAGAAATGTTGAAATGTCAGGTTTTAAATCCTGTAAGTCAAATCGAAAACAAATATTCAATGTTTATGTATGAAAAAAGAGCCATGTCAGACGCCTGTGATTCAGCTCATTATCCGCTAATGTGCCCACGCCTATGAAGCGAGCGCTATTCAGACGCAAATTCTGAGGCAATACATGTATACATCGTCTCACAATCGTGTCTTCAAAAGTGTTTATCTGCATGTTAGCGATCTCTGGAAGCCTCTGTTAATTCCTGGAATGTCACATGGCCTGTTCTTCTTTAGAGTAATTTGTGGAATAAAGGTGCACAGAGCGCCCTCCGGCTGCAAGTATGACTTGAAAACACAGTATCCAGCGCTCATAGTGATGACAATAAATATTGAATAAATATTACTCCTCTGTATAGAAAATTGACATAAACATATGAGAATTCATCAATATTTCTCCAAATGTGCATGATTTTAAGCTAAAAAGCTATATGAAATGCCACAGAGGTAATTGTATAATTACCTCTGTGGCATAATTGTTCAGCCACTTTGCATCACAGAAATACATTATATTTTAAAGTATATAATAGAATACCATTATTTTAAATTGTAATAATATTTCACAATATTGCTGTTTTTTCTGTATGTTTGATATACACCATGATGAGCTTGAGACATGATCACAGAGGGTTTTTTCACATAGCCTACCTGACTGAATGGCATCATTATTATGCAAGTCATTAAAGGTCATTATGCGAATCTTTTGTCTTCTCAGGTGTGAATCACAGCATTATTCATGATTCACGCCTCCATGCATACTGTGTTTCTTGACCAAAAGTCAAATCTTACCAAATTTAAATATCTATATTATTTTATATGAACGAATATTCAGGATAATTTTTACCTCATTTTGAAGCAAAAATTCTAGTCTACAACCTCCAATACCCAGAAGTCTTGTGAACACATATATAACATTAGTTTTTTGTTTTTTCAAAAAACACGCATAAACATTATTCCTTAAAAAAATACAAACATGTACATACATGTTCCTCACATATTATGGTAGCCTAGTTTGTGCTAAATATAGTGTAATGACACTTTTGCCATTAATATGTTTTTGAACAACTGAAAAAAGCACAAATGTCAGGGCATGTCAAAACTTCTCCAGGACCCCAAATCAGCCTCAGACTCCAGAGGGTTAAATAAATGGACAACTGTCTGTTTTGGAACTCTAGAGAGAACCAATCAAGCCACCCATCAGATCGCCAACATAATTTCTCCCTAAAAGAAAGAGGTAATGGAAAGGGAGATTGATAGGATGATGCAAGAAGGTATAATCCCTTCGGGATTTCAGGTTTTATTATTTCCAAAGACAGACGTCAGTCTAAGGTTCTGCGTGGAAATACTGGAGTCATTAAAAGGTGCCTGTTATTTCAGTACCCTTGATTTAAAATCTAGATACTGGCAGGTTTAAAAATGTAAAAAACAGGAGGGAAAAAAGCCTTTATAACGCTCTTTTGATTGTTTTATTCCTTGACCATGCCCTTCGGGGCTGAAAAATGCTGGGGCTGTTCCAGAGGTTGATGGAGACAGTGTGTTGGGTAAGCAAAGAAGAAATGTGTGCTTCGTCTACATAGATGACATGATTGTCTACTCCTCAGGCCAATAACAACACTTGAAAGATCTCAAAGCTGTCTTTCAGAAACTGAAGGAGGCTAATATTATAAATCTCAACAAATGCCACTTCATGAAAGCAGAGCTGAAGTTTCTGGGACATGTTGTGTCCAAGGAGGAACTAAAAGTCGACTCAGACAAGATCACTGCCATCAGTAAGTACCCAACCCTGCAAAACCTGTAGGAACTTCAGAGATTCCTGGGGTTGGTTGGGTGGTACCACAAATTTATACTCCACTTCACTGAACTGGCCGCCCCATTGAACCACCTTAAGAGGAAAGGGGTGGAGTGGACATGGAACCCAGTTAAGCTTTAAGTCTCAAGCATGCTCTACAACAAGCCCCTACATTAGATCAATCTGTCACAAACCTTCCAGGTCCAGATAGATGCTAGTTCTATTGGCCTGGAAGTAGTTCTAACTCAGAACATCTGTAGAGAAGAAAAGGTGATCACATATACCTTGAGGGGACTGAGGGGAGCAGAGGTGAATTATTCAACCTCACAAAAAGAGTGCCTTGCAGTGTTATGGACTGTCAAAATGTGGCACCCTAACCTGGAAGGAGTACCTTTTGTGGTGTGTATGGACCATGCTGCTTTGACCTGGGCCTTTAATTCCCCCAGGACTACCTCTCAGCTGACGAGATGGACCTTAAGGCTCCAGTGGTTTCAACATTGCCTTGGTGCTCAACAATACTCCTTAGTGAAGAATGTTGACAAAAAATCATCCCATTGAAATTTGGATATTCCATCAACTATGGCAGAAATATTAAAAGCCCAGAGTGAGAATGTTGAGGTGAGTGAGTTAAAAGGGGAGGCAATCGAAATCATGGATGATGTCAACTGCATTAGATGGGAAGTCCAGCAAGAGGTGTTGTACAGAGTGTCACCCTGTGCTGCATGCACAAAGTACTAGCTTGTCATGCCCAAGAGTCTAACCACAACCATTATCAGTTACTTCCACAAAAGTCCACTGGGACTACTGAAGACCCTTCTGAAAATCCTAGAGGTTGCCTGGTGGCCTGAGGTGCGCAAAGACATATGGAAGTATGTGAAGGAATGCATGGTCTGCCAGAAATACAAACCCAGTTACCCAGTTCCTTCAGGCGATGAAAGTAGAGGAGCCTGGGTACATGTTAGGGGTGGTCCTTATGGGGCCCCTTCCCAAAGGTAAAAATGGAAATGTGCATCTTCTGGTAGTAGCCAATTATTTCACCAAATGGGTAGAGCTCTTTCCCATCAGAGACAGCACGACTCGCCGCATCTGTAAGATTTTGCAAGAGGAGGTGTTTACAAGGTGGGGAGTTCCAAAATTCCTACTCAGAATATACCGCGGACCCCAATTTCTAAGCCAGCTGATGGAGGATCTGTGTAAGAGATGGGGAATAACAAGGAAGCTCAACACCAGCTACCCCCTCAAACAAATCTCTCAGAGTCAGCAGAACAATCAAGACCATGATTGCATCCTTTGTAGGTGGCTGGCTGAATTTTGTGCTATTAACACTGCTCCCAATGAACTAGCACTGGGTAGGGAGTTGCTAGAACAACTTGCTGCTCATCCTCCAAATCCAGGAAAATCTGGATATTCCCTTACAGAACAACAACAACAACAACAACTTCCACAGGATGTTCTAAAGGCAAAGAGGAAAGCACATACAAAACAGGCCAGGTATTAAAATGCTCAATGGAAATTAGTGTGTTTCCAAAAGGGAGACCTTGTATAGGTCTGTGCTCATCCTGTGTCGAAAGCCGATGATTTCTTTTTTATCGAAACTAGACCCTAAATGGGAGGGCCCTGTGAAGATAAAGAAAAAGTTGGGGCTGGTGAATTATCTTGTTGAATGTGGTTCTGGGCAAAAAGGTGGACAATGTAAATGTTGTGAACCTTAAACAATATTTTTGTGAGTGGGGGACTCTGTGACATTGCCACAGTAAAGCCTGTATGATGCTTACTAAAGGATAAAGATTTAAAAAATAAAAGAAAAAAGTATATGTGCCATTCCTAAATGTTTATTGTTTATCTTTTTATCTGCATGTATGATTTTAAGCATTTGCATATGCATTTTGTTTGAGGGGGGCTTTTGTTGGCCAGGGGGAAGGGCAGCCATTTTGAACAGGTATGTGGTGAGGTGGCATGCTTTTGCTACCATAACTCCAGAGCAATGATCCAAAATGATCTCTGAAAAGAGACATGGTGAATTAGACTTTTGAGCTGTTTTATAGGTGCACGCTCTAGTCTGGGATTTACGATTTTTCGATTATACTCTGAGGATTTTTTTTTTTCAGCTGGAAGATAACCTGTGTTTTTATGGTACCTTGGACTTGATGGGCTTTTTTTTTTTATCTGGATTTTCAGTTTGTTGCCTACCACTAAAGTGGAAAAAGGCCTGAGACTGATGAGTATTATCTTTATAATTACTTTTTATTTCTATGGACTAAGGAACTGGTGTGTTGTGGCCAATAAGCCTATTCACTAACTCTCATTATTTGGCCTATTTTGTTGGAGTTTATCAAAGGGTCAACAGTTTGTGTTTTGTTTGGTATTACCTTATAGCAAATGAGTAAAAGGGAGTGATACAACCAAACTCTCCCTGTGATAATGACTCAACCCTTTCATAAGGAGTTGCAGTTGTTATATAGTAGCCCTAAACAGCCACGCTCCAAACCAATGCTATAGGTTAACAGATCTGAGCAGACCACTCTTAATGTTTAGATGTGTGAGTCTGGAATGTTTAGAGTCTGGGAGGTTTAATGTTTACACTTTTGGGGAAGATAAACCCATGAATGTCATACTAATAGTAGTCTTTGAACAATAAACTGGGTTTAGAAAATGTATTTTACCATAAAAAAAAACTTACATAGTTTAGTAGATAAATTAAACATTTCTTAGAAGTTATCTATTTATTATTAATTTTACATTTTTCAAAATCCCAAAATAAACATGTTGGATTTGCCGTGATTGGATGCCGATGTAGGTTCCCCAAGCCATGAGCATCAATAGTAATGCAACGTATGCCATCGTTGATGGTGTGTTTGTGTGGTGCTTGCTGGGAAAGATGAGACGTATACAGTGACGTAAGACCTGGCTCTGTGCTGGCTCTCTAGCCCGTGGAAAGGCAAACCGGTTCTTAGAAGGCTCGCCAATTGAATCAACTCTGAACCAGCAATAGCACTAGCTCTGAACTAACACCCGGTTCATGCTGGTGGAAAAGGAGTACTAGAGGCTTGAAAAAAGAACATCCCAAGTGTCGCCACATATTCAGTCTCAGGGTTGTTCACACCTCCTTGTTTGCTGTCACCACGCCCTCTTGTTTAGTCGTTGTTCTGTCCTCATTTGTAATGAGTGTTCTCACCTGTTCCCTATGTTCCCTGCTCCCTTTCATGTTGAGTCCTCGTTAGTCTAAGTGTTGTCACCTGTTCCTCATGTTCTTTGCTCCCTTTATATTGTGCCCTCTTTCCCTCTTGTCTTTGCCAGTTCGTTAAACCTCGTGCCACTGTGTACTAGTCTTGTGTTCACAAAAACTTATAGTGTTTCTAGTAGGATTTTCTTGTATCCATCTGTCAATGTGGTCATGCCTTGTTCCTAACCATCTAACCACCTGTCTTGTCTAGACCTGGTACTGTGTCTCTGGTCTCCCCCTGTCCTGTCCAGCAAGCTGAGCATCCCCGTGGCCGCTCTCTCTCCCTGCCAAGCAGCAAGACCGGTTCAGGGCCTGATCGTGCCTTGTGAATCTAACTACGTGTGCTGTTTGATCCTGTCTGGCTCTCGCTGCATCTTTGGGCCTCGTACTGCAGACCTGCCAAAGCTCACCAGCCTGTTTCCATCCTGGGCTGGTCTCAGTGGCCATTCCCTCAGATTGCTTATCATTGTGCCTCACCCCTTCCTACTGTATGGACTGTGTTCACCACCTCACCCTCAATATCTCATCTCAAGTCTTGTCAATAAACCTGTAAAACTCATCCTGCGTTTGAGTCCTCCCTCACAGATCCCTGATATTCAGACTTTTGAACCTGTGTTTGTGGAAATAGTTCTAAAGTACTTTAAGAGGGAAGAATCTAGTTAGAGATTAGAAGCCAAAATCTTTCTAAAGGATGTGGTCATCATGATATTAAAAGCACTTCTGGATTCCTTCAGTCTCAGAAATGATGCTGATGTTACAGATTCTACTAGTCCACACTACATGCTGCATTCAGACACTATCTAGGCCAGGAGTTCTCAACTCTGGCCCTGGAGGACCACTGTCCAGCAGAGTTTAGCTCCAACCCGAATCAAACACACCTGACCCAGCTAATCAAGGTCTTCAGACTACTACAATGTCACAGGCAGATGGATTTGATCAGGGTTGGACCTAAACACTACAGGAAAGTGGCCCTCGAGGGCCAGAGTTGAGAACTGCTGATGGAAATCTGAGCAGGTCATTCACGCACAGATACCTTATAGTCTTCAGGCTTCTTCCAGTACTGGATGAGGTAATGCATGTCGGGAGCCAGCGTTTTCATGGACTCGTTGGTGCTGCTCAGAGGGTCAGCGATGACGATCTCTAGATCTCCTTTAACAGAGGTCAGCTTCACACTGGACGGAGGACCTAAATCAGCTACAGAGGAGAAGGAAAGAGCTGTGGTCACACCGCAGAATCAAGAGCCAATGCCAGGAAAAGACAGAGCAGTTCATCACCATCTCTATCAGGGCAGAAGCTGATGTTGGTCCAGCTGGAGAACCACTGTGCTGTGTTGGCCCGCACACGCAGATAATATATGCCCCAGTAATTCAGTCCAGCATCAGTGAAATCACAGTGACGCTCTGAAACATCAGCGCACACCGTCCTCCATTTCTGCTTATGAGCCGCCTTACGGGATTGAAGCACCCTGTTGGATGAAAAGATGCCATGAGTGCACTTGATTTGTCATATGAAGTACAATAGCAGAGGAATCAATTCAGTCATCTGACCCTGGAGAGATGATTTCTGTATGTTGCCTAAGGGAAACTACTGAATGTCTTCCATTTGGATTTGATGAAAGCATTAAAGGATTAGTTCACTTTCAAATGAAAATTACCCCATGATTTACTCACCCTCAAGCCAACCTAGGTGTATATGACTTTCTTCTTTCAGACGAACACAATCAGAGTTATATTAATAATCACCCTGATGCTCCTAAGCTTTATAATGGCAGTGCATGGAAACCACCTGTATGAAGCTCAAGAAAGTGCATCTATTCATCATAAACGTACTCCACACAGCTCCAGGGGTTAATACAGACTGCCTTCTGTATTCAACTTAGGAAGAAAGTGTAATGCCTCTCGCAGTTCAAAACAACTTCAGTTTTTTAGTTTCGCAAGTTTAATATGGAAGGTGATCTGGCAGAAGCTAGTTATTTTACTTTATAACATGTTAAATGTGGATATTATTCTAACACAAATGCATTGCTTCGCTTCAGAAGGCCTTTATAATATTTATTATAAAAAGGGCAATGCAAATGAATCTATCTGAACAGAACTTTGAAATGAAAATGAAAAACGAAGCCAATGAGCTTCAATGAAGTCTAAGCAGAATTCAGCACATTTCAATTGTAATGCAAAAATTATATGCTACAAAAACAATGCTATATTACATGATCTTATGAGTAAAAGCAGATGTGAAAGATAGAGCGGTTCTTACGAGAGATACTGTGCAGTGAAGGTAAGCGTCCCGTTCACGGCCGTCTGCTGATCATCAGCCCAGTCCCAATGCAGAACATACTGTGTGTTGAGAGTCTGAAGAGAGAGATTCTGAGGACGGCTCAAATCTCCAAGAGCTGTGACTGACACACACACACACACACACACACACACACACACACACACACACACACACACTCGTTTAATTAGAGTAGCAAACAGGTTAAGTATAAACCTGGATATATCTGCATCCTTAATAAAGTTACTGTATAGGAGAGCTTGAAAAGAGTTCAGGAACGTCCTGATTTTGCTGAGTTAGATGTGTTCCTGGGTCAACATATTTTGTTGATCCTGGAACAACATTCTAGTCTGAAGATTTAGTCTTAACCCTATTCCTACCCCTAAACCTAACCCTACCCATAAGTGATCCCAAAAATCAGAGGGAAATGATAGATGAATAACACTGATGTAGAAGCACCAATTCATGATTTTAAGCCTAAACTTGACATAATCTGTAAACTTATCCCTCAAATCTGATTGGTTGATTTGAATGTTGACCCAGGAACATGTTGAACTCAGCAATATCAGGTTATGCCTACGCGTGAACCTTTGAACGGGCTCAGGTTTATAAATCCAGCTATTATTTATTCTTGTGGACTTATTATGTGAAATAGCTGATACAGGGCTGGATTCAATAAAAAGATGACACACAATTGTTATAATCCCTCCTAAAATGATTAATATTTAGCAGATTCTGCCAGGTGTGTGTAAACGTCTGAGCACAACTCTATGCATTTCTCTGTGGTGAAGTGTGCATCGTAGATTCTCATGGCCATTTATAGGAGTCTAGATGAAATTCCCATTTGAAATACTGCAAGCTTTGGCCAGCCATAACAAGACTTCAGCTGAACAGTTACAGGCGAGCAGGAGGTTAAGAAACAAAATTCACAAAGGAAAGAGAACAAGCTAAAAGGACAGAGGTAACTAGAATGTGCAGATATATTTTTCTATAAATCACCCACTTTCAGTTGGCATCTCAGGCATAATCTGAAGTCTTTGTGACTTCATTCTTTACTATTATAGTGATTTTAACCTGCAGTAACTTCAGTGTTTTGGGTCGATCCGTCTCAATGGTATTTGCATGATCATTTCTTTGCATTAGCATTGTAAAACCAGCAGTGTTTACTTTCAGCTGGTTTAGCCACAGCAGCCATCTTGTTTCATTGTTTGGTTAAACATAAACTTCAGTATCTCGCTCAGGATGATCTCAAAGGTCCTTGAACAGAAACCTTCATCTAAATCTCCATTTCAAGCATGTCCTGAAATGTTTTTATTGTACATTCAAGTTAGTTACACTTAATGTTGACACATTTTTCAGATTAAATAACTGAACATTACTTACACTATCAAGAAAACTTTGACCAATACTGTATTTTCACATAAACACAGTATTTAATGTTCTGTTTATGAAAACAAAGTATATTTCTCATCAAATTGGTGTGTTTGAATCTTTTTTTACAATTTATTTTAAAATAATAACTAAGAATGCAGTACAAATGTCATATTTGTGTAGGTGTATTTGACTGATATTCAGCTGTTCTGTTAATAGTCCACTTATTTTCAGCTCATCAGTCACTCAGAAACGCTGCAGGTGTCAGATGTGGAGATCTACAATTTAACTCTTTCCCTGACAGTGCTAAGTTTCCCTGTAGTCAATCATTTTATCCTTATAATGTGTTTTTTCCTGTGAAAAAAAAATATTCATGCCTTAAAATAGCTTGAATGTAACTCTTCACTCTTGATTAATGTAGTATATGTGGATCTATGAATATGCTAATTAGCCCCGCCTCCACTCACTGACACCAGCTCAGAGATCCACTCGGTAAACGCTGCACAATGGTATCGCTCGCTACAACGCCAGACACATGACGTAATTAATATAGTTAGCCTTTTGCTTGACGATCACAGCTAATAATGTGTTGCTAATGTTACACAAACCATGTTCCTGTTTTTCATGTCAGAGTCAGACAGCTGCCTTCTAACAATCAGCAGAAACGCTTTGAACAGTTCCTCATAACATCTATATCATTACACACCCGCTAGGCCTACATTGCTAAATCTACCCAATTGTTCATATCAGCAGAAAATATAGCAGGATAACGTGGCTTCTGTTGAGACTGGCTTCAGAGCGGTCATAGTTAATGACATGTTAAAGCTCAGAATGAATGAATTTGCACATGGTTTGTCATGGTAAAATCACCACATTGACATAGAAACAACATGAAACACTTGATTTTCACCACAGGGGGTCTTTTAAGAAAGTTTATAGCCAGCGCCAGCATTTCTGATCATTTTCACAAAACTTTCATGGCCCCAGAATACTTTGTTGTATCAATATCTAAACATACAATATACTGTATTAAAAGAAAAATCAACACTTGACTGTGGGTAAGTTTGATAAAAAAGCAACATTCTGAACAAAAGGCTGAGAAAATGGAGTACAATGAGCATAAGCAATGCTTCTGTCGCTTGTTTCTGCTTCTTCTTCATCTGTGTTTTGATCAGGAGATTCTGTACTCTTTCAGAAGGTGTAATAGCGCCCCCTACCATATAACAGTGAAAACACGGATTGACGGAAAATTCCATCAATGGCGGGGAAAGAGTTAATACTTTTACTTCCTTCTGGTTTCCGTTTCCGGCGAGAGTACACTGTGTGCGTCTTGCTGCCACTTCTCACTGGAATTTTTTTTGTTCGTTTGTTGCTGTGTTGTGCCTTGCGTTTATCGTGTCATCTCCTCTCCTGCTCTACTGGATCTTTACTTCATCTTTTTGGACTATAACCGGACTTTACTATTGTCATTCTACATGGTAGATGGTTGGTTCTTTGCTTGGTTCTATCAATCCATTACTGTTTTCTGAATCTGTACAAACACATCTGTCCAATATTACTGTACACACTAGCACCCCTGAAATCTGAAAAAAGCCAAATGTAATGCCTCCATTTCCAATGCCCTTGATATACACGCTCCCCTTAAATTTAAACTTTTACCCTTGACACATACATCTCCCTGGTTTACTCCTGCACTTTGCAAACTGAAAACTACTGGTCGCCGCCTTGAACGCCTTCACAGGGAATCCGGTTTGAATGTGCATCTTATTGCCTTCAAGGAACACATACAGTTATACAAATCCGCTCTAAATACAGTTATACAAATCAGCTCTAAATACTGCACGCTCCAGCTACTACTCATTACTAATGCATCCTCTCATCCTAAAACACTGTTTTCTGTGGTCAATAAACTCACCAACCCTCCTGCACCTGTCATGAGTAACTCAGCAGACCTCTGTGAGTCATTCTTACACTTCTTTCAAAATAAAATAAATGACATGATCATATGATCTTTTCACCTACTAACCTACTAATTCACCTACTAATTCCTCTCACCCCTCGCATGACTTCCCCTCTGATTTTGTACCTGGCACTTTTACTGACTTTATCCCTCCAACCCCTGCTCTACTTAAAAACTGTGCACCTGTCATCTCACTGCCTATTTCACTTCTCATTTCTCATTTACTCAGTACTGGTGTTGTTTCTCTGGTGTTGAATTAAAAACTGCAGCTGTCACACCTGTCTTAAAAAAAACCTCATCTCGATCCTTCTGACATGATCAATTAAAGACCAATCTTGAATCTTCAGTTTCTTTCAAATCTGCTTGAAAATGTTGTTGCTGCTCATTTGTCATCTCACAACCTCTACGAATGTTTCCAATCCGGCTTTTGCACTCACCACAGCACTGAGACAGCACTTCTCAAGGTTGTCAATGACCTCCTTATGGCCACTGACTCAGGCTCCATTAGCATTTTAATTCTGTTAGCTTTGTTTTTGACACAATCTCTCATAGTATTCTCATTTCACGACTCTCTGCTCTTGGTATTTCTGGTACTGCTCTATCCTGGTTAATTTCCTACCTGTCTGAACATTAGCATTACATCTCTATTCACCAAGCCAAGTCTGCCTCTGTTTCTCACGGTGTTCCCCAGGGTTCTGTTCTTGGGCCTTTACTGTTCATCATCTACATACTCCCATTAGGTAATATTATCCGTCATCATGACTTCAACTTCCACTGCTATGCAGATGACACCCAACTCTATATTAGTTTTCAACACAATTCTCCTTCTCTCATCAACTCCATATCTTCTTGTATTAATGATATAAATGCTTGGATGACCAGTAACTATCTCAAACTCAACACAGATAAAACAGATCTAATTGTTGGTTCACCAAAATCTGTATCTCATTTCTGTCTTGACAGTGTTAACATTGCTGGAGTCTTGGTTCAACCTTCCACCTCCGTTAAAAACCTGGGTATAATCTTCGACTCATCACTCTCCTTCCTTCCACATATCTCTTTATTCACTAAGTCTGCCTTCTTTCACATCCGTAATATTGTACGTTTATGTCCCTTCTTACATACCAATAATGCTGAGACACTGGTTCACGCTTTCATTACTTCCCGACTCGACTATTGTAATTCTCTTTTCTATGGTTTACCAAACACAACAATTAATAAGCTCCAATACATTCAAAACTCTGCAGCTAGGGTTCTTACTTATTCAAAGATATCTTCTTACATTACTCCCATTCTACACAGACTCCATTGGATACCTGTTCATTTTCAAATTCAATACAAAATACTCCTCATCACATTCAAAGCACTTCATGGTCTGCAGTGAAAGCTGTCAATGCCCATGTCTTGCGTGTGGAGATCGCGGTCCTACTGGCGAAGGACGCAATAGAGCCGATCCCTCCAGCCAATTTGAGGTCAGGGTTCTTCAGTCCCTACTTCATTGTACCCAAGAAAAGTGGTGGGTTATGACCGATCTTGGACCTGCGAGTTTTGAATCGGAGCCTCCACAAGCTACCGTTCCAAATGCTCACGCAGAAATGCATTTTTGAGTGCATCCATCCCTGAGATTGGTTTGCAGCGATCTGAAGGACGCATACTTTCATGTTTGGAATCTACCTTGACACAGGCTGTTCCTGCACTTTGCGTTCGAGGGTCGAGCATATCAGTGCAAGGTCCTACCCTTTGGGCTGGCCCTGTCTCCCATGAGAGAACAGGGTGTTCGCATCCTCAACTATCTCGATGACTGGCTCATTCTAGCTCAGTCGTGGGATCAGTTGTGCGAACACAGGGACCTGGTGCTCAGTCACCTCAGCCAGTTGGGCCTTCAGGTCAACTGCGAAAAGAGCAAACTCTCCCCTGTGCAGATGATCTCTTTTCTCAGTATGGAGTTGGATTCAGTCGAGCAGACAGTACGCCTCACAGTGGAACGTATTCAGTCAGTGTTGAACTGCTTGAATACATTCAAAGGCAGGACAGCGGTCCCACTGAAATTCTTTCAGAGGCTCCTGGGGCATATGGCAGCCACAGCGGCAGTAACCCCGCTCGGTTTGCTTCATATGAGACCGCTTCAACACTGGCTTCACGGCTGAGTCCCGAGATGGGAGTGGCAACGCGGCACTTTCTGGGTGGTAATCACTCCGGAGTGCTGCAAAGCCTTTAGCCCGTGGTCGAACCCCTTGTTTCTTCGGGCAGGAGTGCCCCTGGAGCAAGTGTCCTGGCATGCTGTGGTATTCACAGATGCCTCTGCCACCGACTGGGGTGCCACGTACAATGGGCATGCAGTTTCCGGGGTGTGGATGGGCCCCCAACTGCAGTGGCACGTCAACTGCCTCGAGTTGCTAGCAGTACGCCTTGCCCTGAGCCGCCTGAAAGGGCCGTTATGGGGCAAGCACATGCTGGTCCGCACGGACAACACTGCAACCACTGCATACATCAACCGCCAAAGTGGTCTACGCTCCCGTCGCATGTCGCAACTCGCCCGCCATCTCCTCCTGTGGAGTCGGAAGCATCTGAGGTCGCTTCGCGCCATTCATGTTCCCGGTGTGCTCAACCGTGCGGCCGACGAGCTTTCACGAGCTGCGCTGCCGGGAGAGTGGCGACTCCACCCCCAGGTGGTCCAGCTGATTTGGAGAGAGTTTGGAGAGGCTCAGGTAGACCTGTTTGCCTCACCAGAAACCTCCCACTGCCAGTTGTTTTACTCCCTGTCCGAGGGAACTCTCGGGACAGATGCACTGGCACACAGCTGGCCCCGGGGCCTTCGCAAATATGCGTTTCCCCCAGTGAGCCTACTTGCACATACATTGTGCAAAGTCAGGGAGGACGAGGAGCAGGTCTTGCTAGTTGCGCCCTATTGGCCCAACCGGACCTGGTTCCCAGAACTCTCGCTCCTCGCGACAGCCATTCCTTGGCCCATTCCTCAACCTTCTTTCTCAGAGACGGGGCACACATTGGCACCCGCGTCCAGACCTCTGGAAACTCCATGTCTGGTCCCTGGACGGGAGGTTCTAGGTGACTTACCCCCGAGGTACTTAACACCATCACTTTGGCACATGCACCGTCTACGAGATGTGCTTACGTCTTGAAGTGGAACCTGTTCGTCGAGTGGTGCTCATCGCCGAGAAGACCCCCGAAGATGCTCGATCAGAGTCGTGCTTTCATTCTTGCAGCAAAGGTTAGAGCGTAGGCTGTCCCCCTCCACCCTCAAAGTTCATGCTGCTGCTATTTCTGCATACCACGACCACATTGATGGCAAATCCGTTGGTAAATAGACCTGGTCGTCAGGTTCCTTAGGGGGGGCCTCCTCCATACCCTCTTGGGACCTTGCTCTGGTGCTTCGAGCACTCCAGAATGCTCCCTTTGAGCCCTTGCAGTCAGCAGTCTTAATGATTCTGTCTATGAAGACTTTTCTGCTGGTTGCATTGGCCTCCATCAAGAGGGTAGGGGACCTGCAGGCATTTTTGGTCGACGAATCGTGCCTAGAGTTCGGGCCGGGTGACGGTGGTACTGAGACCCTGGCCTGGCTATGTGCATAAGGTTCCTACCACTTCCTTCAGGGACCAGGTAGTGAGCCTGCAAGCGCTGCCCCCGGAGGAGGCAGACCCAGCCCTGGCTTTGCTCTGTCTGGTTCGTGCTTTGCGACTGTACATAAACAGAACCAAAAGCTTCAGGACCTCAGACCAGCTCTTTGTCTGTTACGGAGGCCAGCAGAAGAGAAAGGCTGTCTCCAAGCAGAGGATAGCCCATTGGATAGTGGATGCCATCGCCTTGGCTTACCAAGCTCAGGGCGTGCCCTGCCCGCTCAGGTTGCATGCTCACTCCACGAGAGGTGTTGCATCCTCCTGGGCGCTGGCTCATGGCACCTCGCTGACAGACATTTGTAGAGCTGTGGGCTGGGCAACACCTAACACGTTCACTAGATTCTATAGCCTTCGTGTCAAGCCAGTCTCCTCCCGTGTTCTCGCCTCAGGTCAGAGGCACGGAGAGCCCCCGGCTTAGTGTCGGCTGGGTACCATATGTGCGACCCTACAGGGATCCCATATGTACAGAGCTCTGGAAGGGGGCAGCTCCTGTGGCGCTTTGGTAGGGATTCCTATTCGTCGGTCTGTCCGATGTACATGGAAAGTGACCGACTGAATGGGAACGTCTCGGTTACATAGGTAACCCTCATTCCCTGAAGGAGGGAACGGAGACGTACATCCTGTCACCACAGTCGCTGTACCCCGCTGATGCTGCCACCTGATCTGTTCGGCTCCTCAGCGAAAACCTGAAGATGCAACGCACCTGCTGCTCATTATATACCCGTGTTGCGAGGCGAGCAGCTGATGCATATGATTGCATGCCAACATGCATTGGCTCGTTTTAGTCACACTCGAAGTAGATTGGCCTCTCTAGCGATGCCACACGAGTCCTGAAGTGAAGCCGAAGTGTCTCGATCGCCCACAGGTGTCTGGAAGCAGTTTTTATCACGCTGGTGTTAGTTCACGTATTCATTCTTTAAGTTTGGTTTTAGTTATTTGATGCTATAAAAACGGGGGTGAGACGTCATGATTGACAGCTGAGATTGAGTGAAGCAGTCACTGAGGCACCAAAAGACTTTTTTCTGGATCTGCTCGAGGTGATTGGAGCTTTAACTTCAATTCCTACATCTCCACAGCTGTTTATTTCACACCGACATAATGAGTCGTTGTGAGTTTGGGTGAGACATTGATATCGTGGCTCCACTTCACACTCACTACAGCACTGACTCCATACTGACACGCTGCTTCAGTTACTACAGTGGAAGAGAGTGAAGGTGTGTCGTCCATCTTCTTTTACAGTCTATGGATGGGAAGCACAGCGGCGCACTGAAGGACGGGTCCGTGTTGAAGAGCCCCTAACTAAGTAATCTCTTCATATAATGCTCTCTCTCTTAAAATCTAAGCGAGTGTAAATGTCAGCATGATCATATACACTGTCAGAAAATAAAGTACATAATTGTACCTTTAGGGGTACAATGACTTGTCACTGGGGCTGTGCCCTCAAGGGTACAGCTTTTGTACCCTTGGCATATGCTTGGGAACATATATGTACCTTGAGGTCCAATAATAAGCCCTATGGGGTACATTGGTGTAGATTGTACCTTGGGGGACAGAAAGGGACTCCTACTGTACCCCTATTTCTGACAGTGTATGTCTAAAGAACTGAAGTCTGTCGGGTAAAATAAGAGCTTATTGGTGCAGTTCAGTCGGTCAGACATTTTATTCCAATCGTTACTCCTGATTGGAAGCTTCCGTAAATATCCAGTTTGTACGCAGAGATGTGCTTCAACTAAGTTTAATGGTGCAACACAACGCAAAAAAATATTTAGTAGTGCTTAAGTTGTAACATTTGCCCATGTAGGTCAAAACTAGGCTGTGTTGTAACTTCTGCACAGCTTGTGAAACCGGATACTGCAGGTCACATGACCACAACATCAGGCTGTGGGTCCAGACTGTGTTCATACTACAGAATATACTTGTCTAACAGTCACAATCTCACTCCTGCTCAATGAGAGAACGATCTGTGCTCAAACATCTACTGTAGTTTCATCATTATTATTATATTCATCAACAGTCTGACAGCTCCTCTCTTCTGTGACCGTTGAGTGAGTTCACACTACTAATACACTACTGAAAATGATTTAGAATAGTGCTCAAGCGAATTGGGACACACCTCCACTTATCTTTAAAACACACACAGAGAGAAAGAGAAAGAGAGAGAGATAGAGAGAGAAAGGCGTAAACAAGACCTACACCGTGACAACATTACAACAACAACACACATGAAACACACATGATCTTCCAGAGAGGAACACAGATGATGAACACAGATGATCAGTCACTCACCCACTGACAGTGAGAGCAGCAGACAGAAGCAGCGCAGCGCCTTCATGTTCACATCAATCCTCACATCTCTTCACTGTGTGTCTCACACTCTCAGCTTCTCTCGGTTCCGCCACACTCACATGGATACAATGCGGAACTGACGTCACATCGAGCAGCGTCACGAGGTGTTCTGAAACAGCAAGCGCACTCGAAGCAGGGTGTGTCAGTAAAGCTTCCCCATCAGCGCCATCTAGTGCTCGAGGGAAGTGTGTGAGGACAGATCCTCAGCAGTGGCTCTGCGCATGCGTGCTCTACTATGGCAAGCCGCTTCAGCATTAATGCACATGATTCTACTGCGAGAAAATAACGAGAAATCATTAATTACATGCGTTTCACTGGAGAAATAAACATGCAATCAAATCAAAAGATACTCTGACTTATAATAAAATACCAAACCTACATAAATATTAACCTAGAGAATTTATATAGATGTCAAATAAATATGTTTATATACAAACACAAGAAGAAAAGAATAACACACTGAGTTAAGCCTACATTATTTAACTCTTTAACTCTCATTATTTAATGCTCTTCTGAGGTTTAGACCCGTGTTTCATCTTATGTTTATTCAAAATTGGTTATAAATGAGGCTCTTGAGAGCTTTTCTGGACACACCGGCTCAAACTGCGGCACACTCGAGTGAAACGGCCGACCTCAAGATTTGAGCTTCATTATAATTTACATCATCGTACCTGCCATATGCCTTCAGAAAACATCTGCAATTATTTATGACATGTTTGGATCCTCTTTTTAAAAAAAAAAACTTGATGAAAATCACCATTCTCTGCCAATAAATGGACAAGTGTGATCTGTACATTTTTATTTCTTTATTTTCTGAAAAAGAAGGTAGTGAAGCATTAGAACAACATCAAAGTGAGAAAATAATGACTGAATTTTCATTTTGGTGTGGATCATCCAGAGACAGCCATCAGTGTTATTCTCCTGCACACCCAGAGTTCCTGTTCCTCACCGGGCGAGCTGTGAAACACTTTAAGGGGTGCTCTTGTAGCGAACCTCCAGCAGGTCACAGACACTCGAGTTACTGCGGTAGCGTGGAGTAGTGTAGCGATAATGAAAAGAAAGACTGAAAACATGAAGATTGTTGATGTTATCAGACTTTCAGAAGAGATTCTCATGAACTGAGTTAATGTACGCCCTGAGATCAGATGTTCAGTGACTGAGGATAGCAACCGTTGTGTTTAACTGTACAGTCATAACATCATGTACAGTACAGACAATATCTATCAGATGGACATTGAAAATGTGGAAACAGGAAAGAGGATGTTTTAATTTCCGTAATGTTGATTAAATCAGAGTCTGTACAGAACATCAGATGTTAGATATATGCGGTGAGTGTGCAGAAACAGTGTAATGCACGTGATAATAAAACGTGATGCACATGAAAGATTTCAACTCAAGCTTTCAGATCTCTGGGAATAAATGATAGTCGCTCCAGGTTCTGTGAGGAAACGGCCAAAAGCAATCAAGAATTTACCTTGAATTATTTAATTACAAGAAACGAGAATGATCAATAGACTTTAGATAGTTTTATTACGTTTTTTTAAACACATCTCCTTAGAGGCGCAACTGCTCATTTCCTGTTCAGTGCTGGTGCAAAATAAATAAATAAATAAAATGAATTAAAATTGTTATTGCTGTTGTTTATTGTTTTGACCCATGTTATGTTTTATCCAAATAAATAAGCCACCAAAATTTTAGATGAATGTTCGGTACAGAGCAAAACTACAGCCTCAAACATTATTAAAGAAAAGGAGCAGTAATAAAATAAGACAGAATAAATAAATACAATAGAATAAAGATGAAACAAATGAAATAAACACATCTTTAAGAGTATCAGGTATCCTACAGAAGTATAATCAAATGTAACTAACACTGTCGTCATCCTCTAAATTACACAGATTAATGCTTGATAACAGATGAGCAGTGAGGGATTTCTCTCTTTGATTCAGACTGCTGTCACTTTAAGAGCTAAAATTTTATTAAAGGAGACAGATTTTAAAGAATGATTATGGCACAATGGCGCTCATATGCACTGTATACACCACTGTATATGTCTTTTTTACAGTCTATGGTATATACTCTTCCCATTTCTCCAGTTCTGTGCTGCTGCTGTTTCCATCGCGCTCCACACTCCAATCCGGTAGGTGGCGGAAACGCGGCATTCACAGTGGTTTGTCATAAAACACCAGAAGAAGAAGACGACGGAAAAGGAAGTTGCGCCATTACGTGATCGAGCGTTGAGCCGACAGCGATCACAGATGCCGCTCAGCGATTAAACGATAAAGATTTAAACATGAGGAGGAGTAAAGCAGAAGTGGATCGATATGTGTCTTCAGTTCAGAGCGCCTCTCCCTCTCAGAAACAGGTAAAGAGCGACTGCAGGCCGCATGCGTGTGTGAGAGAGGAGCTGACGCTAAACCAGCCGTTACCGCGCGCGCTCCCGTCACTCAAACCGACACAATCTGATAAATCATTAACGTTACAGCTCTTGTTATTTTCCTCATTATAGCGTAGAAACTCTCTTTAAGAAGTTATCTGTTGTCTCTCACTGGGTTTTAGATCAAAGCCTCTTTTATTGCTCAAATTAAAGTTGATCTTTAACTAGAACGAAACTTAAAACTATTCTTTAATGACCTGTTCCAGCTCGTGATATTCTGACCATGTTTAAAACTTTATTATTATTATCTCTGGTGTTTATTATTCTGTTAAATGAATGTAAATGTAGATGTCTTGATCACTGTAAACCATAATGACTCATAGTTTTGGGTCATGTCTCAAATGATTGGACGTGATTAATTTGTGTTGACTGTGGTGGAGGTGTGAACACGTGACACATGATGTGGGCTGGGTAAGAAATGTAGGTTTCTTGATTTTAATTGATTCTCGTTTTGATGAACCAATGCTGATTCATAAATCCCAAGAATAAATGTGTTTTCAGTGGATGAATGAACAGATCATCCAATAAATCACAACAATCTGAGTCACTTTTGATATGAAACAGAGTCCCAGATTTCAAATCCTGTCTGTTTAATTAAGAAATCCAGACAGTAAAGGTCAGAACAATGCTCTTACAGTGCCCCAATGTCAAATATCTCCTCATAGTGGAAGGTTAATTTCTAATTAATATCAGGAAATCACTTCACAAAAGAATACAAAGAGAGAAGATCGTGAAGTGTGGAGGTCCTCAGGTGTTCAGCTGATGCTCCCTCAGAAAAGTTCATCAAATACACTAGGAAAGGTGACCAAAAGATCAGCCTCGGACAACGATTAGATTTCAGACAGATTTAATGCCTCACATCTTTATCTCATCTGTGGTAAGAATTAACAGTGTAAAGGCGATTACCGCATACATTTCTTTCTTTAAGCACAATATTCTCAGGACTAGTGTTATAACTTTATACAAATCAGTTCATTTTAACCTTCAATATTTAATTCGAGAGCTTGTGAACGGAATCAAACATGAAGTGTGTGTCAGCAGATACTGAACGCTTTATCTGTTCATCAGAGGTTCATTTCAATGTCATTTACATGATTCAGTTTCTGCTCTGAATTACTTTCATCTTTACCGTGTTTACAGTGTCAGATTAAAGCTGTACATTATCACACACTGATATTAACCGTGATGCTGTACCTGTTTGTGTCCTGCAGAAGTCAGGGAAAGCGTTTCTGTTTGCCAAACTCTACTCTGAGGCTAAAGAATATGAACTCGCTCAAAGGTAGGCTCACTCCTGTGCTCTCTGTCATTGGTCTGATGTGCGCTTCCTCTCTGAGTGATGTTTCTCCCATCACAGGCATGTTCAGGAGTATTTGAGCGCACAGCCGAAGGATCCTAAAGCACACAAGTTCCTCGGGCAGCTGTTCGAGCGTGAGGGTGAGACGGACAAAGCTGTGGGATGTTACAAGGTTCGGTTTCCTTCATTTACTCTGACATGCTTATCTACGGCATAGTCTTTAAAAACACGCTTCAGCTGTGGAGTTTAACCATAATTATGCTGGAGAAATATAGATTGTTTCAATGCATATCGATATGAACTTCACTGTGTTCATTGACACGTGATCAGCCGTGATCAGCCGTGATCAGCCGTGATCTGGTGTTTTCAGAGTCGGAGCGGCTCTCTTCACAGTGAATGAATGCAGCGATCTGGGTCCATCCGCTCAGTCTATTAAATTAATTACTGAATGTTAGTGAGAAGAAGAAAATAAAACATCATTTAGATTTCAGTCTACACATGTGATGGACATCAGTTATGATTATCTTTAGTAGCTCTTTTGAGTGGCGTCTCTTTGAAGGCTCTATATTTCACGAAACACCTGAAGAGAAAGAGATGCGACCCGTTTTACAGATGTTTGTCGTTTTATCTCATGGTTATCAGTTTCTCTGTCCTAATGCTCGTTCTGTAATGCTGCTGTTTGTCTCTGAACTCTCAGCGTTCGGTGGATCTGAATCCGGCTCAGTCGGACCTGGTTCTGAAGGTGGCAGAGCTGCTGTGCGGCAAACCGGAGCCGGACAGCCGGGCCGAGTTCTGGGTGGAGAAAGCTGCCAGGCTCCTGCCGGGACATCCCTCCGTCTTCAATCTGAGGGTCAGTGTGTGTCACATCAGCCTGCTCTGAAACACCCGCTGTCCTCTGAGTTCACAGTTCTCTCTCTGCTGCAGGAGAAGCTTCTGAGCACACGAGGACAGAATGCCTCCAACCAGCTGTACGAGCTGCTTCAGTCGGAGCTCCGGCTGCGGCCCGACGACACCTACATCAACGACAAGCTGGTGCGTCTGTACAGCGCTGACGGCCGGCACGAGGAGGCGCTGAAGCACTGTCTCGCGGTGGAGAAGACTGGCCTTCTGAGGGACCGTCTGGAGTGGTACGAGCTTCTGGTCAGCACCCTTCAGGTCAGTGACTCTGTCAGTCTCCTCTTATGTTAGACCAGGGTTTTTACATCATCAAATCATGAGAGATCATCTGACTGACTGGTTGTTGCACCCAAAACTTTTGCTCGGACAAGGATGTTTTTGTAATGTAATGTGACCATGAAAGGTTTCAGCAGATGAAGGGAAGTTGGTGATGTGACTCTGTCGTGAGTGTGATCAGTCTGCTGTGTTTCAGGAGTGTCTCTGCCAGCCGAGCGTGGCGTCGAACGAGCAGGCGTCGCGCAAGCTTCACAAAGAGCTGCTGCTGGCGCTCTGCAGCCGCGTCAGACTGACACTGACGGAGAAGAGCTGTGAGGAGAGCGCTGATGCTCTCTCGAGGTACGTGAACACAGTACTGAACACATAAAGGAAATTAGTCACCAAGATTTCACCAACCGAATGTGTTTATTTCTTTAATGTCGCTGTAGCGCCTCAGATCAGGCGGCACGTGAACCGATCATCTCTTCCTCTTCACCACTAGTTACAGCAGCAAATAAACATGAATAAATCAATCAGTCTTTCAACCGACTCCAATAAAACTGCTGGAGAACAAGGTCATGTAACGTCACATTTACCTCAGAAAAGCCTCTCAGTGACCATAAACCCAATAGTTGCCTAGAAAATTAACTCTAGAGAAGAGCGTTTTTAATAAATATATATGCATTAGATTGTTTATTTTATTTTTACTTAATGTATGTTTGAATAAATCCATCATGAAAAGTTATGAGTTGTGAAGCAAGTTACCCTCGCCACCGCTTAAAGGGTTAGTTCACTCAAAAATGAAATTTCAGTCATTAATTACTCACCCTCATGTCGTTCCAACGACACACTACATAAATTAAGATATTTTTGATGAAATCTGAGTTTTTTTTTTTTATCCTCCATTGAAAGCAATGAAACTACCACTTTCAAAGTCCAGAAAAGAAGTAGAAACATTATTAAAACAGTCATGTGACTGCAGTGGTTCAACCTCAATGATATGAAGAGACAAGAATACTTTTTGTACAAAAAACACAAATAACAACTATTCAATAATTGTGTCCCTCCCGTCATTCTGCTATGCTATTAATGTTGCAGATCTTCCGTGTTTATGTCTGAATGACGGCTCAGTATTGGCCGGCTGTGGTCATGTGACCAGCATGACTCGTGCATGTGATGCTGACCCAGGAGTTTGCCAATACTGAGCCGGTGTTCTGACGTAGAACCTGGAAGCGCTGCAATGGAAATAACGTAGGATAATGACACAGAAGAGATTGTTGAATAAAGTTGTTATTTTTGTTTTTGCGCACAAAGTATTCTCGTCTCTTTATAAAATTTAAGGTTGAACCACTGCAGTCACATGACTGTTTTAACAATGTCTTTAGTACCTTTCTGGACCTTGAATGTGTTGATTATATTGCTGTCTATGGACAAGTCATAAACCTCTTGGATTTCATCAAAAATATCTTAATTTGTGTTCTGAAGATGAATGAAGGTCTTACGGGTGTGGAACGGCATGAGGGAGAGTAATTAATGACAGAAATGTTCATTTTTGGGTGAACTAACCCTTTAAAGTAGATACAGAAACTGCCTTATGTGCAATTTAAATGTATGCATAAAACTTGGAGTTAGTCTAATTTACTGATCAACTTTGTTGATTAGTATATAAACTTTGATTTCAGTTTTGGTAAGTTAATTTCAGCACGTCACATGTTTGTAGCAGCCACAATAACCGTGACGCTTGTCATTTTTCACTTTATCCTGCTAAATAACGTTACTGCTTCAGTCATCAGCCTTCACACGTTCACATTGTGTTGCTGCAGTTTGGACCGTGCGATGCAGTCTCTGAAGAACACGGCCACGAACACGCTGGACGGGCTGTCGGAGGTGTTCACGGAGACGAGGGCTCAGCTGTACCTGTACGCCGGGACGCTGCTGCTGAAGATGGCGCAGGACGGGGCGCAGCAGTGGAGGGCTGTGCAGGATTTAGCCGCTCTCTGTTATCTCGTGGCCTATCAGGTATGACGTGTGTTTCCTCTGCTTCGTTCAGCTCCTGTGATCGGCCACTGTACCGTTTCACATCCTTGTCTCCCTCAGGCTCCGAGACCCAAAGCCAAGAGTTTGAAAAGTGAGCACGCGTCCCATGAGCCTTTGGAGCTGCTGGCCTCGGATCGCCAGAGTCAGGCGGGTCACATGCTGTTGAATCTGAGCGGGGATGTGGAGCAGCTGCTGAAGGACGTGGTGGAGGCGTTCGGGAACCGGAGAGCGCCGAGCTCTCTGTTCGACCTGCTCTTCAGCACACAGACCCACGAGCAGCTCTCCTTCATCTACAACGACGAGATGCATGTGGTCAGCGCACACGTGCCCAGCGCCGCAGATCTGGCCAAGTGGGACAGCGGTGAGTGTCAGACCGACTGTAGATCCTGTCCGGTCTGGTCTAGGGGTGCAACAGATCACCAAACTAACGGCTTTTGAGTCACAGATCGGCAAAAAAAGACTGCTTATTATGAAAAGAACACTTTAAATTATAACAGAAACTATAACGTTAGAGCGCTATTAAAGACAAGTGAACAGTCAGTAATAAAATAAGAACAAGTAAACAAATTACAAGCATAGATAATTACAATAGACCAAAGATTGAACAACTAAAGGTTTAACAGTAGTGTTTAGATGCATAAATGAAATTAATTGTAAAATAACACTGCATAAATAAAGATCTTTGTTAAAGCTGTTTTGTTGTTTGAATAACATTGACACAAATAGCAGCAGGTATTTATAGGCTGCTGTCACATTAAAGGGTTCACCCAAAAAATAAACTTCTGTCATTAACTCACCCTCATGATGTTCCAAACCTGTAAGACTTTCATTTATCTTCTAAAGACAAATTAAGATATTTGAAATTAAATCTGAGAGATTCCTGTCCCTCCATTGACAGTCCATGCAACTACCACTTCTAGGTTCAAGCGCCTCAGTTGTGGCCTAATGGTTAGAGAGTCAGACTGGTAACCTGAAAGTCTTGAGGAGATGCAAAAGACAACTGAATTCTGTGTTTGCACGCTGTCTGAAACGCTCTCTGTGATAACAGCGTGCAAGTGCCGATTTGAGTTGTCTTTTGCATCTCCTCAAGACCTTCAGGTTACCAGTCTCCATGTCTCTTTGCACTTGAATGTTTAAATTTGCAAGACTCTTGAGTTGAAAGTTTATCATTTGCATGTGTTTCTATGATTTTTAGACTTTGAAATAATTTGCGGGTCACTTGTGCCGGATGGGTCCCTACGGATCACGGATCAGCTGCGGTCTGTTACAGCATTTGTGCTGATGGTGTGTATGTGTGTGTTGACACAGGTGCGGTGCTGCTGCACGCGGGCGATCTTCAGCACCTGGCGTGGCTCGGCCTGCAGTGGGCGCTGATGGAGCAGAGCGTCAGCCTGCAGCACTGGCTCAAGCAGCTCTTCCCTCGCCTCACGCTCGAGACCTCCAAACTGGACACCAACGCACCTGAGTCCATCTGCCTGCTCGACCTGGAGGTGCGTCCACCCTCTTCTCACCGTCAGTGAGGGGGAAACATTCACCTACATTTGAAACATGCACAGTCTCTGAAATGAGTTTAGTTGATCCAGATGTTCATTCATGTCTGATTGTTTTAGGTGATGGAAACGCTGTGTTTTAGTTAATGCAGTAATTTAATGCTGTGAAGCTCTATCTAACATACATGTATGGCTGATGGCTTATCTAGACATTGATGTTGATGAATTTAAGAAATCAAAAGCATTTCTTAGGGCTGTAATCCATTAGCACAGCCCGTCTTCTGTCATACTGTTGTAAAGGACTGTGGAAGAGGCACAATCCCAGGATCTCAGCGGACCTGTTGAAGCACCTCAGCTGTAGCTCTGAGTATATGTGATGTGTTGCAGGTGTTCTTGTGTGGCGTTGTGTTCAGCAGTCAGACGCAGCTGCAGGAGACGGCACGGATGGCCTCGTGCTCCTCGCCCCATCAGCCCCGGTGTTTGCCTCTGAACATCATGAAGCTCCTGTCCTCCTCCAAGCAGCGCGAGTGGTGGGACGCCGTCTACAGTCTGATCCACAAGAGAGCGCTGTGAGTGATTGTCCTGCTGTGAGTGTGAGCCTGACGCATGGCTCCGTGTCTGACTGCAGTGTTTTCTCATGTGTGATAGGCCGGGGACGTCGGCTAAACTGCGGCTGCTGGTTCAGCACGGTCTCGGCACGCTGCGCGCCGGTGAGAAACACGGTCTGCAGCCGGCGCTGCTCATCCACTGGGCTCAGCATCTCACTGATGTGGTACGTCTGCTCACAGTTCTGAGCCAGGAGTTATGGGCCGCTCTGGTCTTCATCATGTTACATTTCTGTCATATATTAAATGTTTAGCTAACATTCATCTCACTGCATTGGAGTTCATGCTGTGTTTCTGTGAACAGTAAAGCCCTGCATTCTTTGATTTGATTGGCTTTCTCAGTCACTGTTGTTTCTCAGATAGTACGTCTGTAAACATCAGGAAGCAGCTCACGCAGTCGGTCGAGGGAATGAGCTGAGCTGGATAAATTAGACCAGTTTCATGTGTTTGATCAGCACTTGATTCCCATACATTGTTCATAGTGTTGATGATTTCTTTAGTATGAGAGCACTAGTACAGACTGAGCAGGTGTGTCCTGACCATCGACCCGTGTGTTTGACAGAGTGAACGGGTGAACTCTTATTATGACCAGAAGGAGTATGCAGGCCGCAGTGTGCACTACTGGAAAGTTGTACTTCCCTTGCTTGAGAAAATCCGAAGCAAACGCAGCATTCCTGAACCTCTGGAGCCGATGTTCATGCACTTTCGCAGTAAAGATATACAGGTGTGTACTCTCTTCCTTTTGGATAATTTGTGACTTCCTGCTTCTGTTTCATATTGTACTGTCTCTAATGGTATCTTTGTCTTCAGCCTTCTCAAGTGCGAGTATATGAGGAAGAGGCCGCCATAAGCTTTGCCGCACTGCTTGACATCGAGGGCAACACTGATGAGGCCATCGCAAAGCTGGAGAAGCTCAACAGCATCTTGTCTAACTGGCATCTTGCAAAGGTAACAACGCTCTCATTGGACGACAGTCACACTGGTTCAGCAGTTGATATGGGTGGTCTGTGAATGACCTTCTCACCTGATGAGTTTGTGGATGGTGTGTTGATGGTCAGATCTATCAGAGGCTGTCGGAGGAGGTGGGAAACGGGCTGGAGGAGACGCAGGGCAGGTGCACCAACTTCCTCCTGCAGTTCAGGAAATACCTGACGAAGATTTATCAGGCCAGTCCAGAGGACATGGACAAGGTATGTTAAACGCCTCTGATGATGCTTGTGCTACACACTTTACACCAGATCGGGTTCCTCAAATCTGTCCTGCAGAGTTTAGCTCTAACGTTAAACAATCACTCCTGAACAAGTTAATCAAGGTCTTCAGGATTACTAGAAAGTCTCAGGCAGGTGAGATGACCAGGGTTTGAGCTAATCTCTGTAAGGCAGTGGCCCTCCAGGGTCGAATTTGAGGAAACCTGCTTTAAACCAACTTCACATGCATTTACACAAGTGGCCATTGCAGGAAATGGAGCTGATTTTAGTGTTTGGTTTACATTAGACCTGTCAGATGATGCTTTTAAAAAGCACTGTACTCTAGTGCTAGATACTTAGCCTGTCATCTCCTACATTAGGGTTGTGTGTGGTGTAAGAAGTCATGTTTAGTTGAATTGTGAAATGAGTCTGAAGTCTGACACTCATATTGAGTAATAATAATCATCAAAAAGAAGTGAATATGCCATGCAGGGCTATCCAAACATGAAACTGCAGACAGTGTGATGTAGAGGCTTCAGAACCAGAAAAAAAAACCTCAACCTCATGTAGAAAGAGAGAACCATGTGCATTAGGGAAACAGTCTAAGGGTTTGAGTGATTTTCTTCGCTCCATACGAGCAACACTGGACCTCACTGACTTACATTTGTGTTTACAAGTGTCTTTGACTGCAGTCAAGAGAAGTGCACACGGGTTTGGACTGATGTGAGGGAGAGTTTTCAATGAACTAGTCCTTTAATTCTGTCTCTTCGTGTTTTAAGTTACCTGTATCTATGGAGGATGTGATGGATTTGCTGAACGAGGTCAACCAGCAGCTTGTAGATGATGGCGAGCGGGATGAAGATCAGGTGGACTATCCGCTGACGTCCAGCCCCGGTCAGCCCACAGAACCGCATGTGAAATTCTCCACTCCGTCCCCATCCAAAAGTGTCACGTCTCCATCCAAAAGATCTGTGGTATGTCATGGCGCTGGAGTTTCTGCTTGTTGTTTACAGAGCGTTATGGTTCCTGACTGTTGTTTCCTCCTCCAGTTCTCTCCCAAAACGCCTCCTCACTGGGCCGAGGACCATAAGTCCCTCCTGCAGATGTTGTGCCAGCAGGTCGAGTCCTTGAAGGTCAGTCACACATTCACCACTTGTAGCAGAATCAGTCACTTTGTTTACTTGTTTTGATGTTTTATTTATGGTTTTGTCATGGAAGCCTTTTGATCCTGTCCAAGAGTTTAGAACATTTGCGTGCAGTGGAGAGATTTGCACACATTGCATGTGCCATAAGATTCAGCTGGAGAAGGGGACAAGAAAGTATTCTGTAATGGTCTAGAATTTGACAGAAATATTAGATTCACTAATTAATAAGCCCTGAAAGTTGCTAGTTGAAGTTGGTAGTTATTGAAGAAAAATCCAATGCTGATAGTTTGACTATTAGACTCATATTGCTATTGAAATTGCATAAATTATATACAGCGACTGAGCAAAAAAACACTTTCTTCATGATCATTAAAGTCGCTATTCGTTTCATTTCAGCACAAGCTCACTCTTGTTAAAACTGCTGTCATAATCAAAGCTAACTACACTCAGTCTCTAATTCACCTCATGAACATTTTAGTTACAAAATACCAGTACTTTTGACAACACATGTTAACCCTCTGGGCCCTGGAGGTGTTTTGACATGCCCTGACATTTGTGCTCATTTCTGTTACTTTTAACATCATGTTTATGCATGGTTTGTGAAAAATATTTTTCTCACTGAAATAAGGCCATAAAACTCAGACTGAATGTTTGTTCACAACACCTTAGAAAAATGTATGTTGTAGGCTACAATGCTTGCTTCAAAATGATGTGAAAATCATCCTTCCCACTCATTCACATAAAATGATATATTGATTTAAACATTTGTGAGACATGTTTTGTGTCAGAAGGCTGTATCCAGGGATGAATGATCATGAATAATCTGTTTCACACCTGTGAAGACAAAGACCCTCCCTTAATGGCCCTATCTCCTGAATGGGACTGTGAGGGAACTTGAACAAAATATGTGAGGAGATTTAAAAGAATAGCTTTTTGATTGAACACAACATAATCCAAATATACATAACAAAGACCAAAAAGGCACATCATTGAGCACACTGATCTAAAGAAAGAGACTTGAGCAGTCACACACCATTGTGCCATTCCTGAAACCATTCCTGTTCAACATACCGGTCACCTTTCCAAGGTGTTTTTTTTTTCTTTTCTTTTCATTTTATCATGTTTGTGTAGTGCAGCTTGCAGATGTTGGTACAACGCTTTCAGAGAAAAACAGTCTCAGCATTACTGATCAGTGGCATCTGGTTCCTGTAAAAAAACAACAACAAAAGACATCAGAAGCAACTAGGGCTGCATCTAATAGTTATTTATATATATATATATATGTATTTTATTTTTTTTTTGGTTAAAATTGTGTAAAATTCACAAAAAAATATAAAGAACACCAGGCATGTTGTGCCTACTTGTACGGCTGAATAAAATAATAATAATTTTACTTTACAGAGAACTTTTTTTTTTGGGGAAAAAAAGCAGGCGTCCTTTAACTATAAATAATTATAAACATTACGCATGTTAAGTTACTGGAAGTCGGAGGGCGCCCTCCTGCAGAAAGTCCAAATATGCCTCACAGAAGTAAAATAACATGCCCATAGACTTTAATTTAGTCCAACCAAACAGCTTTCAACTTTAAACTAAGTATTTGTGAATTCTCAGTTAAGTCCCATGGACAGTACATTTAATTAATATTTAGTTAAATAGTCTTATGGGCAGCACTAGAGTCAAGTCACCTTTTATTTATAATGCACTTCATACAATGCATATTGTTTCAAAGCAGCTTTATAATAACAGGAAATTGATTCAATGATGCTAACAGAATTAAATTCTGCTGTAAAGCAGCTCTAAAAAGACCATAGTAAACGGTTATTTTTCAGTTTAAATGAGTTCAGTGTTAATTCGGTTCAGTTCAATACCCTTGTAAAGTTCATCAATATAAAATAAGTTAAATTCAGCTATAAAGTGGCTCTGTAGAAAAGTGATATCATCATCATCATCATCATCCTGCTCAGTTCAGTTCTCGTCCAATAGTGTTAGTGCAGTCAAATCAATAATATTGCTGAATATTAAAGGGTTAGTTCACCCAAAAATGAAAATTGTCATTAATTACTCACGCTCATGTCGTTCCACACCTGTAAGACCTTCGTTCATCTACAGAACACAAATTAAGATATTTTTGATGAAATCCAAGAGGTTTATGACTTGTCCATAGACAGCAATATAATCAACACGTTCAACGTCCAGAAAGGTACTAAAGACAAAACAGTCGACGTGACTGCAGTGGTTCAACTTTAATGTTATGAAGAGACGAGAATACTTTGTGCACAAAATTAACTACTTTATTCAACAATATCTTCTCTTCTGTATCATTCTCATATGCTGTTTACGTTCAGAGCTTCCGTGTACTATTTCAGAAGCCAACTCTTTATTTGCTGACTCCTGTTTCAGCATCACACGTATGCATCATGCTGATCACGTGATCAGCTTTGGCCAATACTGAGCCGGCGTTCGGATGCAAACACAGAAGCCTACACTGTGCTTAGTGTGTAAGGATAATGACAGGGAAGAGAAGAAATTGTTGAATAAAGATGAACGGAGGTCTTACGGATGTGGAAAGACATGAGGGTGAATAATTAATGACAGAATTTTCATTTTTGGGTGAACTAACCCTTTAAGTGTCTCCACCCTGGGATATATCGCAGCTGTGCCTTAGGCAACCCATGTTCATGTTAAAAGCCTTAAACCTGCTGAAAGCAAGTGTTTTAGAAGTTTATTTTTGACAACTAAAGCGCTATTTTTATAGTGGTTTTAAATTGAACCATGTAAAAATGGTCAGCTCTTGGTGAAATTGGATCAGAGTTTCTGAGTTTCAGATTTTAGGGTTCGTAATATCCTATTTTTTTTTTTCTGTCTCACACAGAATGAGGTTCATGACCTGCGCCATAACTCCTCTGATGGTACACCATCCTCATATAGGATGTATCGAGATAATTATACTGCAGAAGGACTTCAGGAAGCATTTCCTGGAGCACAGGCATTCCATGGTGTTCCTCTTACCGGTCAGTTCAATTAATTGCTTTATTCCCTAAATCAGAAGTCTTTGAAATTGTTATTGTGTACCAGTGGTTCTCAAGGTGTGCCCACCCCCCGCTTCTCAAATCTTGCTCACTTTCAACATTCAAATATACCAATGAGCTCACGACAATAGACATGCAAAACAATTAGCTTTGTGCAGTGTTTTTCTATATGCTTATGTAACCAAACAAATGTTCTTGCTGGCACACCAGATTTGATTAGGCAGTGAAAATGTTGCATTTTAAAGTCGTTTTGCTCAAAGCAACCTAATGAATTCAGAAGGCTCAACTTCTGAATTCTGAATTCAACTTTTTATATATATATATATATATATATATATATATATATATATATATATATATATATATATATGTTCAAACACAAAACGTAATATTGTTGGCTTCAATTTGCAATTTTTTTTTTTTTTTTTTTTTTTTTTTTTAACAGGGGCATCACCAAGAAAAAGAGAACCACTTGTATATACAATAGTTAAGACATGCTTAAAATTCCCATTCCCTTGATTTGTCTCAGTTGCCACTACAGGTCCCTCTGTGTACTACAACCAGTCTCCAGCATATAATTCACAGTATCTTCTACGCACTGCTGCAAATGTTACACCAACAAAGGTAGTGGAGTGATTTTCATGTAAATGCAATATATTCTACCTTTTATAGTAACCAGAAAAAGGCACAGAGAATCAATATCAAAGTATTGTTTGTTTACCTCTGCAGGGCCCAGTATACGGGATGAATCGTCTTCCTCCACAGCAGCATATGTATGCCTACCAACAATCAACACACACCCCACCTCTTCAGTCAACTCCCGCATGCATATATCCTCAAGAGCAGGTCTTTGGTGCTCCCATTCGATTTGAGTCACCGGCTACATCCTTACTCTCCCCATACAGTGAAGAGTATTATGGTCACAATGTTCCTCAACCTACAGTCAATCCAACATTGCCAGAGCCTGGGTATTTCACTAAGCCATGTGTCGTTACACCCACGCAGCCATCCAGGAGCAGTGAAAGCAAGCCTGTTGATCCCAAGATGAGTTTTGGGTCGCAGTTCACAGGTGAACCTCCTAAGGTTCCAAACTTTGGGGGTGTTGCCATTGCCCCGTCAACATCAGCAACAACTGCATTCAAGTTCAACTCCAATTTCAAGTCCAATGATGGTGATTTCACCTTTTCCTCTGCTCAGATGAAAAATAGTGAAAGCCTCTTGGGACTTCTGACGTCAGATATTCCTCCCAAAGTAGAGGGACCATCAGAACCGAAACATCAGACCCAAGACCAGCCACCTAGCCAAAGTGGAGTCTTTACTTTTGGGAGTAAAATTACCACAGGATTTACATTCACTGATGCTGCTCAGAGCAAAATGAGTGTTTTTGGCAACACTGACCAAAGATTTAGCTTTGCAAGTGGAACCAAACCAGTATTGGGAAATCCAGAGGCTCGGGAAGAGAAAAATGGGGAAAGTGATAATGATAGCACCCATGTGGAGGAGGATGAGGATGGCCCTCATTTTGAGCCCATTGTGCCTCTTCCTGATAAGGTTGATGTGAAAACTGGTGAGGAGGAGGAAGAGGAGATGTTCTGCAAGAGAGCAAAACTCTTCCGGTTTGACTCTGAGACTAAAGAATGGAAAGAGAGGGGAATTGGAAGTATCAAAATTCTAAAACACAGAACATCTGGGAAAGTTCGTCTGTTGATGAGGAGGGAACAGGTTCTCAAAATCTGTGCTAATCACTATATCACTGCAGATATGGCCCTCAAACCAAATGCTGGATCTGACAAGTCCTGGGTGTGGTATGCAATGGACTATGCAGATGAAATGCCGAAGACTGAGCAGCTGGCCATTCGTTTTAAAACTGCGGACGATGCTGCACTGTTTAAAGTCAAATTTGAGGAGGCTCAAAAATTCCTTCAAGAGTCCCCACAAGGCCAACAGTTGGAAAAGAAATGTGAAACTCCAAAGTCTCAAGTTTCATTCAAAGAAGTGGATCTTAAAACACTGTTTTCTAAGAAGAAGGGTGAATGGGACTGTGACACGTGCTGTGTAAGAAATGCTCCCACATCTGTGGTATGCGTTGCCTGCAACAGTGCAGCTCCTTCCACAGCAAAGGACAAACCTGTAGAGTCCCCACTCTTCCAACAGTTGGAAAAGAAAGGTGAAACTCCAAAGCCTCAGGTTTCATCCAAAGAAGTGGATCTTAAAACACTGTTTTCCAAGAAGGAGGGTGAATGGGACTGTGATGTGTGCTGTGTACGAAATGCTCCCACATCTGTGGTATGCGTTGCCTGCAACAGTGCAGCTCCTTCTACAGCAAAGGACAAACCATTAGAGCAACTCAAAGGCTCTGCGCCTGCAGCTCCTCCTGCTAAAGTGTTTTCTTTTGGGCTCTCTGGAGATTCTGATAAGAATGCCATCAGCACTGATGTCAGCTCAAAGGGCTTAGCATTTGGGTCTCAAATACCAGTTTCTTTTCAATTTGGATCAAATGATGCTACAGTACCATCTGTTGGCCTTGCAGGTCAGGCTGATAAGAAAACTGTTCAGACTGATGCACCACAACCTGCGAAAGTTACAGCAGCTCCATCATTCTCCTTTGGCTCTGGATTTGGCGCTCAATTCGCCAAGAAAGAGGGTCAGTGGGACTGTGACTCCTGCTTAGTGAGGAATGATGCTTCAGCAACTGAATGTGTTTCTTGCAAAGCCCCCTGCAGCACTGGATTAGCTGCCATGTTTGGTAAAAAAGCAGGACAGTGGGATTGTGACACTTGCCTGGTAAGAAATGAAGGTACAGCTAGCCACTGTGTCTCTTGTCAGGCAGCAAACCCAAATATGAAAGGCAAGACCTCTACTGCACAATCAAGTTCCTCTTTTAACTTCAGTTTTGGTAGTTCTAGCAAGCAACCTGCTGCAACAGGATTTACAGCCAATTTCAATCCAGGTCCTGCTTTTCAGTTTGGTACAAGTAAGGATAAATCATCCTCAGAAAGTTTCAAGTTTGAGCCCTCTACAACTCAGGCTGATAAGTCATCAAGCAGTTCAAATTTTTCATTCTCCATGCCAGTGCCTGCTGGTGGTTTCAAGTTTGGCATTACAGAATCTGAGGCAAAAGCATCAGATGGACAGTCACAAAGTGGATCTGCATCTGACCTCCTCAAAAATATTGCTGAGCTTCACAGAGAGAAGGAAAAAGAGTCAATTCCAAGTTCTTCAGATGAGCCTGTAGACTCTGGTAGTCACGATAATAATTCCCTCATTACCGATGGGCCTAACTCTTTTAGTTTTGCTGACTTTGCAAAGTCCTCACAAGGTAGTTTTCAGTTTGGCCAGAAGGATATAGTTGAACTTCACGGAGAGAAGGAAAAAGAGGCAACCCCAAGTTCCTCAGATGAGCCTGTAGACTCTGGTAGTCACGAAAATAATCCCCTCATTACCGGTAAGCCTAACTCATTTAGTTTTGCAGACTTGGCCAAGTCCGCACAAGGTAGTTTTCAGTTCGGCCAGGAGGATCCCACTTTCAAAGGCTTTGCAGGGGCTGGCGCACAGCTCTTCACAGGAATTAATTCAAGCTCCAAGGCAGACACCTCTGCCGAGCAAGATGATGAAATGTACAAAACAGAGGAGAATGACGATATTCAGTTTGAGCCGGTTGTTCAGATGCCTGAGAAGGTTGACCTCGTTACAGGGGAAGAAGATGAGAAAATCTTGTATTCACAGCGTGTCAAACTCTTCAGATTTGATACGGAAACAAGCCAATGGAAAGAAAGAGGAGTTGGCAACCTTAAACTGCTTAAAAATAATAAGAATGGGAGACTTCGAGTTCTTATGAGGAGAGAGCAGGTGTTGAAGGTATGTGCTAATCATTGGATCACAACCACAATGAATTTAAAGCCCCTCTCTGGGTCAGATCGTGCCTGGATGTGGATGGCCAATGACTTTTCAGAAGGAGATGCCAAATTAGAACAGCTTGCGGCAAAATTCAAAACACCAGAGCTTGCAGAAGAGTTCAAGCAAAAATTTGAGGAGTTTCAGCGGCTTCTATTGGATATTCCTTTACAGACCCCTCACAAGCTTGTGAATACTGGCAGAACAGCCCAACTTATACAGAAAGCTGAAGAAATGAAATCTGGTCTCAAAGACCTCAAATCATTCTTGACTTACCAAAGCAAGGAGGATGAAAATAGCGTTGCAGGTAACAGTACCTCTGCAGTCATAGTCAAGCTCGACTCTGAAAGCACTGGAACTGCTTTAGAATGGGATAATTACGATTTGCAAGAGGAAGCGCTCAAGAACTATGCTAATTCCTCTGTGTGCGATGCCCCTTCGCAGCCTGATTCAGTAGCAAAGAGTTTGTTCCGTTTTGGCGAATCGTCCACAGGCTTTAGTTTCAGTTTTCAGCCTATTCTCAGTCCCTCCAAGTCTCCATCTAAGCTAAACCAGAGCCAGGCTTCTGTTGGCACAGATGATGAACAAGAAGCATCGCAAGAGGAAGAGCGAGATGGTCAGTACTTTGAGCCTGTTGTGCCATTGCCTGATCTCATCGAGGTCTCAACAGGGGAAGAGAACGAACAAGTCATTTTCAGTCACAGGGCCAAACTATACCGCTATGATAAAGAACTTAGTCAGTGGAAGGAACGAGGTATTGGAGACCTTAAAATACTACAAAACTATGAAACAAAACGTGTCAGACTTGTAATGAGACGGGACCAGGTCCTCAAACTGTGTGCAAACCATTGGATTGATTCAAATATGAAGCTTGAGCCCATGAAAGGAGCTGAGAAAGCGTGGATCTGGAGTGCCTTCGATTTTGCCGAAGGGCAGGGCAAGGTTGAACAGTTGGCTGTACGGTTCAAACTTCAGGAAACGGCAAGTACTTTCAAAGAGGTCTTCGAAGAGGCAAAGACTGCCCAGGAAAAAGACACTCTTCTCACCCCGCTTTCCGCAAGAGTACCTGCTTTCACCCAAGAGGCACTCTGTGGTAAGGCTGCAGTTGCTTTATTTGAGGAAACCACAAAAGAACGTACTGGACTTCCTGAGGTTGAAAGCAGTCCTAAACAGGATGGGACACCTGGGGCAGAGCTTGGTGCTCAAATTACCAAGACTGTGGTCTCTCCTCCCAAGTTTGTCTTTGGGTCAGACTCTGTGCAGAAGATCTTTGGGAGCCCTGTGTCATCAAAAGAGAAATCTCCTGTTATGATTTCCAGTCCAAAAGATGAGGAAACGAGTGCCACGAGACTGAAAACCTCTGGACAGGCAGTGACCAGTCAGCCATCCATTGGGACTTCTTTCAGCATTCCAACAAGAAGTAAGCTATATTTTGTGGCCCATAGTTTAAGGTCTAAACAGTTTTATTCATAGTTTAGATCTGGGATGTCCAACCCTGTTCTCAAAAGGTTACCATCCTGCAGCTTTAGTTCTAGCCCTGCCTGTAATATTTCAAGTAGTACTAAAGATTATGATTAGCTGGTTTAGGTGTGTTTAATCATGGCAAACGCTTCCTCGGTTTAGATTCTAGTTTGTTCGGTTTCATGGTTTATTCACGCGTTTATGGTCTTATTGTGCACTGTTCATTTCGTGTACATTTTCTTAAGGAAGAAAAAAAATGTTCTTGCAGTCTGTTGCCTCTGAAATGTCTCCTTACGGCTGATGTCATTAAGCCCATGTTTCTGTCGTATAGAGACCGATTTTCACCATCCACTCAGTTAATGAGATAAATTCAAGTCCTTCGCAAGAATAACAGAAATCTTTAACACGTAACTATTTTTTTTAGGTTTGGATTTTAGGCTTTTCAAAAATAATCCAATGGCATTTTGGAGCTGCACATCAGCCACCCAGTTTGAAGGTATTTCAGGCCACTGTTTACTGTGGCACAGTGAGTTTTTACTGACTGGCATGAGCCGGGAGATCTGACCTTGGCTGAATGATGTGATAACTCAATATTTCCCTGACCTCAATCAAAACATTTGCATGGTCTGAAATATGCTAACCCTTAGCTGTTTGTTTGAAACATTAGTAGAATTAATGTGGACCAGTTGCGTCAAAGTCCTTTAAGTGTTCAGCAGTGAGTGTCGTAAAATTATTTTCTTAAATCTTGAAATGTGACACCAGCACAAGAAACTTTGTCTCTGTTATATATTGTACGTGTAGCAGAAGTTTTTCAACATTGTAGTTGGCTGCTTACACTTCGGTTGATGTAGTGTATAACGAATAGAGCTATTTTTGTCAACAGACCATCTTCACGTAAGGACTAATATCCCTGCAGAGATTTAAGTTTTTATATGGTTACTCTTTACTGTCTTAACCACAGTGTTAAGGATGCATGATACACAGATATGGCACATTTTCAACATGATTTAGGGCTATGCAACTGATTTGATTGATTTCTCCTAAAATAGCACAATTAATCATGTTTATTAATAGAATGTGCATTAAAATACTTTGAGTGAAGAAACTACATCAGTAAATAAACTGCTATAGACGTTATTATTAACCCTGCCAATCATTGCAATGACAATGATTTGCAGAAAATCAGAAAGTAGAAATTCAAGATAAATATTTATAGAATCCCCCTTGACTCCCTCATGAAGTCTTTCTTCGGTGTCTGGAGTAGGGATGGCTCGGTACCGCAATCTAATATCGAAATATTGATATTATAATCTATACCATACAAGGTCTAAATTTTGGTGCAGGTATAGCACATAATTTTACATAATTTTCAGTTTTTGGTACAAAGTGGGAAATTACTGCAAATATTTATAAGTAAATGAATCAACACAGATTATCACATCAAATCAGTAATTTAAAAACTTTCTTGTGAAGTAATTTCGGCAATACTTTCTCTCCCTCTCCATCTCAAATGAGCAAATTGCTTCTGGCTTCAAAAGACATTGTGTCTGTACTACATAAGCGAGCTGCGCACTACGATACAACTTTCTAATGCGGGTTTCAGAAAACTGGTGGAAATCACATACCTACGTCTTTTTAAACCTTGCCATTTTGAACATCCAAGCGATTTTATCATTCAATAGTAACGTACTTGGGAGCTCTTTGAGAGATGGTTTCTTTGCGCTTATATCAACAAACAACGCACACACAAGCCGCCTGTATAGAGCTCGCGCATTCCAAAATGTCCGTCTTAGTGAGTATTCACACAAACACAGTCAGTTGATCAGTGTTAAAAGAAAATAAATGTCTACATTATATTATATCTTTTGAATGACGCACTGACCTGTCGATCTCGTATTGTCTTTTGCAAGTCAGGATGAGCAAGTGACAGATGCTTGGCAAGATTTTATAAGCAAAGTAATTCCAAGTTCTAAATCTACTGCTCTCTTTATTAACTAATTTTGGATGTGTCGATTCACCTGCTTTATCCATTTTGTTCCTCTATGTCAGGGGTACTCAACAGGCGGCCCACGGGCCGCATCCGGCCCGTCAGCATTAAATTTGTGGCCCGCTTCATGCTACATATAAATGTATTTTTATTATAATTTGCGTTCAAAGTTAGCCTGAATATTACCTCGTTTTTTTTACACGTACACTAGGGTAGGCGTACAGTGCGCGTGACGCTGTAATCATCAGCAGCACAGTTTTTCTAACCGCAAAGAACAATATAAACTGAATTGAATAGTTTTTGCACTAATTTAGTTTGTCCACAGTGTGTCAGCACTGAAACGAGCTGTTGTTTCAGTCTGAAAAGAAACGGAGAAGACAGAACAAGAGTAACAAAAAACACAATAGCCGACCGTGTTGAAGAGCGCTCGTTTGAGGGGATTAAAAGATACCAGCAACTCTAATTTTAAACAAGTACAAAGACATTTTATTGTAACTATTTGAGCGAAAAAGACTAGACAAGCATGAATCTCTCTAGTGCGCATGTGTCGAGCACTTGTGTTCGTGAACGCCATCAAAGGCTCGAGACGTGCAAGTAAAAAACAAAGTAACCTTATTTTTCCATGATAAAATGCATTTGATATTCCTCAAACTTTGCAGTGTAAGTTTCCGAGCAACATGAAAAACAAACCTTTTATTCTTAATGTCAATGTGTTATAAACAGAAAGCAAGCAGAGAGCGCTCCCATTACAGATCTGTCATCACATCATTGAGCTCATGGAGAATATCTTATTTATCATGTTTACAACGTTGTTATAGTTAGATAATTCATGAGATTGTGACTGAACATTAAAAAAAAAATTGGATTCTGACCAAATTAAAAGGTAGGTAATAATAATACAAATAATAAAACATTTATTCTCTGAGTATAAATAGGTGCTAAAGTGTTAAAAATGTGCAATGGAGTATAAAAAGACTATAAAAAAAGTGCAATGTTTTCGTCTTACAGACAAACTCTCATCAGCCAGTGAACAACAGCCAGACCTTAAATTTCTTGTGAAAACAATGCAGACATTTCAAATAAGGATTTCTTTTCATCAGTTCTTGTTTCTCTTTATGCATTTGTACATTAAGAATACAGCAAGACAAGCTATTAATCCTTTTTTAAATGCCATTTATCATGTTCAGTGACACTTTAAAAAGGACACCATACTATTAAGACTTAGCTAGATAATAAACTGCACTTTTAGTAAATAAACAGTAAAACTACAAATATTGTCTTAAGTAGGTCTAAAAAAAAAGTCTTCCGATCCAAGTTATAATTTGCGGCCCTTCGCATTTCATTTGGTTAAAATGCGGCCCTCTTGGCCTCTGAACTTGAGTACCCCTGCTCTATGTTGTCACATTTGCCGGTTTCACGTCAGTTTGGATCGCAGGAACAGCAGCATATACCGAAATGAGCAAAATCATGATATTGTACCGTTTGAAATAAAACCGGTATTTTCCCAGTACCTGTATACTGTGCATCCCTAGTCTGGAGACGACCTGACTGACAGGTGGCTGCTTTTAAATGTTAAAATGTTCATGTATGTTGTGAAGGCTGTCAAAAGATTAAGAACACCCGTTTTTATAGTTATTTACATTTAAGCAGCTTAATTTGAAATGAATGTTTAGAATAAATAAACAACCGGCGATAAAGAAAAAAAAGTTCTTTCCAACATTATTCAAAGTTTCTGCAAGTTGTTTGACTTTTACTGTCCAGTTCATGCCATATCTGTCTATATTTAAGAGGAATAATGCAAGTACCTATTGTGTAATGTTGACAGTGAAGAGTAACTTTGGATTTCAGAGGATTGAAACTGACTGACACTGAGATGTTTGTGCAGATCAGGACAGAAGGCCTGTCCCCTACAGTTGAGCCTGGGGTGTGCTTCAGTTTCCAGCTTGCTCTTTGTGCACTGTTGAGTGTTCTAGCCTTTCTGAGTTCACTTCACTGACCATCTTTTATGCTCTTTCAAAATGAAGTTCGGTATAAACACGCTTCCTTCTGACTTGTACTTTGTGCAAATTCCAAGTACATGCATAGACGGCAGGTTAAGAAAATATGTACAGCCCAAATTTTCTAACTTTATACTCAAGTCACAGTGGCAAGAGTACAACTGAAGCATACTTTTGGCTTAAGCATACTAGTTGGATGTTGTGAGTCTTTTAACCAGCTAACAAATCGGTGTGTGGATCTGCATGCTTTGCAGGGTGAGATTTGATTTCACTAAATCCGTTTAGCTGTTGTTGCTTCTTACTTTATTCTTACGCTGTAGTTTACGCCTTCTAAGTAAGTCACTTTCACAGTTTCTGCATCTTCAGACTTTTCAGATGAATGGCATTACATTTACATTATGTATTTGACGCTTTTATTCAAAGTGACTTGCATTGCATTCAAGTTAAACATTTGATCAGTTCATGCATTCACTGGAATTGAATTCAATGCCATAACTGTATCTTCCTGTGAAGCGTCCGTCTTTGCTCTGGTGACATAGAGTACAACCGAACCGTCCTACACTATTCTTTTCTAATAATCTGTTCAAATTTGATGTACATCACAATATGGAAGAAAAGATGTGATGCTCCTTCCGTTACATCGTGACTTTAAATGGCAGCAGTGGGTGATGATTCCTTGATTCAGTTCATGATTCAGAGTTGTAATTGAGCCGTTCAGAAGACACTGATTATATCTCAACACTATCAGATGTTTTTTGTCTCAATTTTTCTGCCAGTGTGATTTACGTTTTGTTCGAGCTCACAGTGATGTCATTAGAAAGATGTCCAGCTCTGACATGATTGTTTCTGCAGCGTACGAGAACTCGCATTCACTAATTTTCTCCTCGACTCTTGTGCTTTTCCACATATTCAAAGTTGGCTCAAGTTGAGTAAGTTATGAGAGATGTAGACGGTGGAACAGCACACAGCCTGATCGAGAGCACGAGTGTTTGCATGTGTGTGGCTTTATTACTGATCTAATGTTCGGTGTGAAATGTCGTCACCGCAGATGCTAGATGAGACGGTGTGAGTGGTTTTGAGACGCTGTTATGTCCGTCTGCTGCGTGCACTGGTTGGTTCCATATAGGTGTGTAACGGCACACAAAAATGATCTGATTATAAAATTGTTTCTCTAATTTGTGGTTGAAATATAATAATTTACAGTTACTGTCTTAACTTGTTTTCATGACGGATTTATTTAAATGTATAATAAGACATCACTAACAGATTAAGTAAAATATAATTAATATATAGGCTAGTGTTGTCACGATACCAAAATTTTGACTTCGATACGATACCCAACTTCAGTATCACGATACCGATACTTAAACGATACTATGGCAAAAACCTAAAACAGTAGGAAAAGTAAATAAATAACATGACAGAACTTCTTTCTTCACCAGTGTGCAGCTGAAAATTCTGGATTTGAGCTTCATTGCCATGAAGTTAGAGTTAGATTTAATATATATATATATATGTTTTTTATTATTTTCATGCTCAGTAAAATTGTAAATTATGTGCTATTATGCTTTTTTCCTGTTTTTTTTTTTGTTTGTTTTGTTGTTGTTTTTTTTTATACATGTAAGCAAGTTATTTGTGTTAGGCTATATAAAAGAACAAAGAAGCAAATTACAAAAACAACAGTAAATTAAAAATAATCTTTTTTCAGATACACTAGGTTTATTTAACATATAGCCTACATTTATTTAACATCTTTTGTTGTTTGATTAACATTAATGATGGACAGGCCTATTTAATTGGGCTGCTGAATGCATGGACGTAACTGACGCATATCCAGTTATTACCCACCTGTTTACGTCCACTTAAGCCATAACCGACTGTATTCACGCGAGATACTCCACACGATGGACATTTAGACATCTGTGTGCACGTGTATTTGACTATTCAGGCGCGAGGAGAACTGATCGCGCGCGCGACAGAGAGAGAGCGCGCACGCGAGAGAGCGCTTCTGTTGTGCGTCATTCAGCGCAATTCCGCCTATCCCTCCTTCACTAACTGCACGTAAATAACGAATTGTGTGATTGGAATTAGAGCAATAATATAATGTAATTAGAGCAATGTTATTAAAGCATAAATTGGTTTAATATAACTGTATATTCCCTTCACATATTTATGTTTTTTTAAAATTAATTTTATTTTAGCAACCAGATATCACTTATTAGACTCAATAATACACCTCTTTGCGGATGTCTGCTTGCATGAGTAATATAAACTAGATAAAAAAGTTTGAAGACAAACTTTAAGTTGGCTTGAAAAAGCCAGTCCAGAAAGTTTGAAATAGTTTTAAAAGTTTAAAGTTTGAAAGTTTGAAAGTTTTCAGTTTGAAAGTTTAAGTTTAGTAGTTTAGATAGATTTAGTTTGATAGATAGATAGATTTAGATAGATAGATAGATAGATAGATAGATAGATAGTTGTCACAGATGGTTACTATGGAGTTTTTATAGAGTTATTAGCATGTTCTTAGCCTACTTTAGCACTTAGCTAATCAATATTAGCATGTAGCTATTCACTAGCATGTGTAGCATGTTGGAAGTACAGACTGCTAGCATGAGTCAAAACAGCCAACCCCCATGTCTGTACGATGTTCTGATGCAGAGATATAGATCTTGCAAAACGGTTGCTAGGGTACTGTTTGGTTGCTAGGGAGTGGCTTGGCAGCTACCAGTGATGCTACTCCAAAGGCTACTTCACAATATAAACCAACCCCCATGTCTGTACGTTGTTCTGATTCAGAGATATAGATCTTGCAATACGGTTGCTAGGGTACTGTTTGGTTGCTAGGGAGTGGCTTGGCAGCTACCAGTGATGATACTCCAAAGGCTACTTGACAATATAAACCAACCCCCATGTCTGTACGTTGTTCTGATTCAGAGATATAGATCTTGCAATACGGTTGCTAGGGTACTGTTTGGTTGCTAGGGAGTGGCTTGGCAGCTACCAATGATCATACTCCAAAGGCTACTTGACAATATAAACCAACCCCCATGTCTCTACGATGTTCTGATTCAGAGATATAGATCTTGCAAAACGGTTGCTAGGGTACTGTTTGGTTGCTAGGGAGTGGCTTGGCAGCTACCAGTGATGCTACTCCAAAGGCTACTTCACAATATAAACCAACCCCCATGTCTGTACGTTGTTCTGATTCAGAGATATAGATCTTGCAATACGGTTGCTAGGGTACTGTTTGGTTGCTAGGGAGTGGCTTGGCAGCTACCAGTGATGATACTCCAAAGGCTACTTGACAATATAAACCAACCCCCATGTCTGTACGTTGTTCTGATTCAGAGATATAGATCTTGCAATACGGTTGCTAGGGTACTGTTTGGTTGCTAGGGAGTGGCTTGGCAGCTACCAATGATCATACTCCAAAGGCTACTTGACAATATAAACCAACCCCCATGTCTCTACGATGTTCTGATGCAGCGATATAGATCTTGAAAAATGGTTGCTAGGGCACTCTGTTTGGTTGCTATGGTGTTGCTATGCAGTTGCTAGGGTACTCGGGGTGGTTGCTAAGGTGTTGCTATGCGGTTGCTAGGGTATTAGGGGTGGTTGCTAGGATGTTGCTATGCGGTTGCTATGGTCTAGGGTGGTTGCTAAGGTGTTGCTATGCGGCTGCTAGGGTATTCGGGGTGGTTGCTAGGGTGTTGCTATGCGGTTGCTATGGTACTAGGGGTGGTTGCTAAGGTGTTGCTATGCGGTTGCTAGGGTATTCGGGGTGGTTGCTAAGGTGTTGCTATGCGGTTGCTAAGGTGCTCGGGGTGGTTGCTAAGGTCTTGCTATACGGTTGCTAGGGTACTCGGGGTGGTTGCTAAGGTGTTGCTATACGGTTGCTAGGGTACTCGGGGTGGTTGCTAAGGTGTTGCTATACGGTTGCTAGGGTACTCGGGGTGGTTGCTAAGGTGTTGCTATACGATTGCTAGGGTACTCGGGGTGGTTGCTAAGGTGTTGTTATACGGTTGCTAAGGTATTTTGGGTGGTTGCTAGGGTATTGCTATGAGGTTGCTAGGATATTCTAGGAGGTTGCTATGCTGTTCTGGGTGGTTGCTATGTGGTTGCTAGGGTGCTCTGTGTGGTTGCTGTGCTGTTGCCATGGTGTTCAAGGTGGTTGCTTGGGTGATCTGGGTGGTTGCTATGATAGATAGATAGATAGATAGATAGATAGATAGATAGATAGATAGATAGATAGATAGATTTAGTTTGATTAATAGATAGATTAGAAAGAGAAATATATAGATAAATTTAGTTTGATAGATAGATAGATTTAGTTTGATAGATAGATAGATAGATAGATAGATAGATTTAGTTTGATAGATAGATTTAGTTAAATAGATAGATAGATAGATAGATAGATAGATTTAGTTTGATAGATAGATTTAGTTTGATAGATAGATAGATAGATAGATAGATAGATAGATAGATAGATTTAGTTTGATAGATAGATAGATTTAGTTTGATATAGATAAGAAAGATAGATAGATAGATAGATAGATAGATAGATAGATTTAGTTTGATAGATAGATTTAGTTTGATAGATAGATTTAGTTTGATAGATAGATAGATAGATAGATAGATAGATAGATAGACTGATAGATAGATAGATAGATAGATTTAGTTTGATAGATAGAGATAGATAGATTTAGTTTGATAGATAGATAAGAAAGATAGATAGATAGACTGATAGACTGATAGATAGATAGATAGATAGATAGATAGATTAGAAAGAGGAATAGATAGATAGATAGATAGATAGATAGATAGATAGATAGATAGATAGATAAGACATATTAGATAGAATGGAAGTTTGAATGAGTCTCAATGGATTAGAAATAGTACATAGAATGGCAGCTAATAGAGTCTGATGAGCCTCTCCAACTGTCAAAATTTGAATTTTGACAGTTGGAGTTTGAATAGTCTTGGCTCATTTGAACATTCCGTCAATGAAAGTCAATGGGATTTTTCCAAGTTTTGATCAGCTTTTTTAGGAAAACCGTAAGTCTGATCAGTCTGAAAAGATATAGCACACTAAGTCAGAATAGTCTGTAGGTCTAGTCCGAGTTTGGTGGTTGTAGCTTGAACAGTCTAGGAGGAGATGCATTTAGAAATTTAGTCTAAGAAGAATAATAATAACTAGATAAAAAAGTTTGAGGACAAACTTTAAGTTGGCTTGAAAAAGCCGGTCCAGAAAGTTTGAAGTAGTTTTAAAAGTGTGAAGTTTGAGAGTTTTCAGTTTAAAAGTTTAAGTTTTAGTTTAGTAGTTAGATTTAACATTAGGCTAATCACTATTAGCATGTAGCTATTCATTGCTAGCATGTGTAGCATGTTGGAAGTCCAGATTGCTAGCATGAGTCAAAAGAGCCAACTGCCATGTCTCTATGATGTTCTTATGCAGAGATATAGATCTTGCAAAACGGTTGCTAGGGTACTCTGTTTGGTTGCTAGGGAGTGGCTAGGCAGCTACCAGTGATGATACTCCAAAGGCTGCTTGACAATATAAACCAATCCCCATGTCTGTACGATGTTCTGATGCAGAGATATAGATTTTGCAAAACCGTTGCTAGGGTACTCTATTTGGTTGCTAGGGAGTGGCTTTGCAGCTACCAATGATGATACTCCAAAGGCTGCTTGACAATATAAACCAACCCCCATGTCTGTACGATGTTCTGATGCAGAGATATAGATTTTGCAAAACGGTTGCTAGGGTACTCTGTTTGGTTGCTAGGGAGTGGCTTGGCAGCTACCAATGATGATACTCCAGAGGCTGCTTGACAATATAAACCAACCCCCATGTCTGTACGATGTTCTGATGCAGAGATATAGATTTTGCAAAACGGTTGCTAGGGTACTCTATTTGGTTGCTAGGGAGTGGCTAGGCAGCTACCAGTGATGATACTCCAAAGGCTGCTTGACAATATAAACCAATCCCCATGTCTGTACGATGTTCTGATGCAGAGATATAGATTTTGCAAAACGGTTGCTAGGGTACTCTATTTGGTTGCTAGGGAGTGGCTTTGCAGCTACCAATGATGATACTCCAAAGGCTGCTTGACAATATAAACCAACCCCCATGTCTGTACGATGTTCTGATGCAGAGTTATAGATTTTACAAAACGGTTGCTAGGGTACTCTGTTTGGTTGCTAGGGAGTGGCTTGGCAGCTACCAGTAATGATAGATGGATAGATAGATAGATGAGTTTGAATGAGATAGATAGATAGATAGATAGATAGATAGATAGATAGATAGAAAGATAGATAGATAGACAGACAGACAGACAGACAGACAGACAGACAGATAGATAGATGAGTTTGAATGAGATAGATAGATAGATAGATAGATAGATAGATAGATAAGTTTGAATGAGATAGATAGATAGATAGATAGATAGATAGATAGATGAGTTTGAATGAGTTAGATAGATAGATATAGATTTAGTTTGATAGATAGATAGATAGATAGATAGATAGATAGATAGATAGATAAAGTTTAATGAGTTTCAATGAGTTTCAATGGATTAGAAATAGTACATAGAATGGCAGTTGAGTCTAATTGAGTTTTTGAGTCTAATGGGCTTCCGTAGTTTGAATTTGAATTTTGACAGTTGGAATTTGAAAGTCTTGGCTCATTTGAACATTCCGTCAATGAAAGTCAATGGGATTTTTCCGAGCTTTAATTGTCATTTTTAGAAAAACCGTAAGTCGGATCAGTTAGAAAAGATATAGCACACCAAGTCAGAACAGTCTGAAGGTCTGACCCGAGTTTGGAGTTTGTGGAGTTAAAGCTCTAGGAGGAGTTAGTCTTGGAAATTCAAGTAAGAAGTAGAATAATAATAACTAGATAAAAAAGTTTGAGGACAAACTTTAAGTTGGCTTGAAAAAGCCGGTCCAGAAAGTTTGAAGTAGTTTTAAAAGTGTGAAGTTTGAGAGTTTTCAGTTTAAAAGTTTAAGTTTTAGTTTAGTAGTTAGATTTAACATTAGGCTAATCACTATTAGCATGTAGCTATTCACTGCTAGCATGTGTAGCATGTTGGAAGTCCAGATTGCTAGCATGAGTCAAAAGAGCCAACTGCCATGTCTCTACGATGTTCTTATGCAGAGATATAGATCTTGCAAAACGGTTGCTAGGGTACTCTGTTCGGTTGCTAGGGAGTGGCTTGGCAGCTACCAGTGATGATACTCCAAAGGCTGCTTGACAATATAAACCAACCCCCATGTCGCTACGATGTTCTTATGCAGAGATATAGATTTTGCAAAACGGTTGCTAGGGTACTCTGTTTGGTTGCTAGGGAGTGGCTAGGTAGCTACCAGTGATGATACTCCAAAGGCTGCTTGACAATGTAAACCAACCCCCATGTCTGTACGATGTTCTGATGCAGAGATATAGATCTTGCAAAACGGTTGCTAGGGTACTCTGTTTGGTTGCTAGGGAGTTGCTTGGCAGCTACCAATGATGATACTCCAAAGGCTGCTTGACAATATAAACCAACCCCCATGTCTGTACGATGTTCTGATGCAGAGATATAGAATTTGCAAAACGGTTGCTAGGGTACTCTGTTTGGTTGCTAGGGAGTTGCTTGGCAGCTACCAATGATGATACTCCAAAGGCTGCTTGACAATATAAACCAACCCCCATGTCTGTACGATGTTCTGATGCAGAGATATAGATTTTCCAAAACGGTTGCTAGGGTACTCCGTTTCGTTGCTAGGGCTGTGGCTTGGAAGCTTCCAATGATGATACTCCAAAGGCTGCTTGACAATATAAACCAACCCCCATGTCTGTACGATGTTCTGATGCAGAGATATAGATTTTGCAAAACGGTTGCTAGGGTACTCCATTTGGTTGCTAGGGAGTGGCTTGGCAGCTACCAGTGATGATAGATAGATAGATAGATGAGTTTGAATGAGTTAGATAGATAGATAGATAGATAGATAGATAGATAGATAGATAGATAGATAGATGAGTTTGAATGAGTTAGATAGATAGATAGATGAGTTTGAATGAGATAGATAGATAGATAGATAGATAGATGAGTTTGAATGAGTTAGATAGATAGATAGATAGATAGATAGATAGATGAGTTTGAATGAGATAGATAGATAGATAGATGAGTTTGAATGAGATAGATAGATAGATGAGTTTGAATGAGATAGATAGATAGATAGATGAGTTTGAATGAGTTAGATAGATAGATAGATAGATATATAGATAGATAGATAGATAGATAGATAGATAGATGAGTTTGAATGAGATAGATAGATAGATAGATAGATAGATGAGTTTGAATGAGTTAGATAGATAGATAGATAGATAGATAGATAGATAGATAGATGAGTTTGAATGAGTTAGATAGATAGATAGATAGATAGATGAGTTTGAATGAGTTAGATAGATAGATAGATAGATAGATAGATAGATAGATAGATAGATAGATAGATAGATAGATAGATAGAGTTTAATGAGTTTCAATGAGTTTCAATGGATTAGAAATAGTACATAGAATGGCAGTTGAGTCTAATTGAGTTTTTGAGTCTAATGGGCTTCCATAGTTTGAATTTGAATTTTGACAGTTGGAATTTGAAAGTCTTGGCTCATTTGAACATTCCGTCAATGAAAGTCAATGGGATTTTTCCGAGCTTTAATAGTCATTTTTAGGAAAACCGTAAGTCGGATCAGTTAGAAAAGATATAGCACACTAAGTCAGAACAGTTTGAAGGTCTAGTCCGAGTTTGGAGTTTGTGGAGTTAAAGCTCTAGGAGGAGTTAGTCTTGGAAATTCAAGTAAGAAGAAGAATAATAATAATAATAATAAGTTTAAATAGGATTACAGTAAGTTGGCTTTTTCAAGCCAACTTAACTAGATAAAAAAGTTTGAGGACAAACTTTAAGTTGGCTTGAAAAAGCATAGCCAGAAAGTTTGAAGAAGTTTTAAAAGTTTGAAGTTTGAAAGTTTAAGTTTTATTAGATAGATAGATAGATAGATTGGTAGTTGTCACAGATGGATACTATGGAGTTTTTATAGAGTTATTAGCATGTTCTTAGCCCACTTTAGCACTTAGCTAATCACTATTAGCATGTAGCTATTCACTGCTAGCATGTTGGAAGTCCAGATTGCTAGCATGAGTCAAAAAGCCAACCGCCATGTCTCTACGATGTACTGATGCAGAGATATAGATTTTGCAAAACGGTTGCTAGGGTACTCTGTTTGGTTGCTAGGGAGTGGCTTGGCAGCTACCAGTGATGATACTCCAAAGGCTGCTTGACAATATAAACCAACCCCCATGTCTGTACGATGTTCTGATGCAGAGATATAGATTTTGCAAAATGGTTGCTAGGGTACTCTATTTGGTTGCTAGGGAGTGGCTTGGCAGCTACCAGTGATGATACTCCAAAGGCTGCTTGACAATATAAACCAACCCCCATGTCTGTACGATGTTCTGATGCAGAGATATAGATTTTGCAAAACGGTTGCTGGGGTACTCTGTTTGGTTGCTAGGGAGTGGCTTGCCAGCTACCAATGATGATACTCCAAAGGCTGCTTGACAATATAAACCAATCCCCATGTCTGGACGATGTTCTGATGCAGAGATACAGATTTTGCAAAACGGTTACTAGGGTACTGTTTGGTTGGTAGGGAGTGACTTGCCAGCTACCAATGATGATACTCCAAAGGCTGCTTGACAATATAAACCAACCCCCATGTCTGTACGATGTTCTGATGCAGAGATATAGATTTTGCAAAATGGTTGCTAGGGCACTCTGTTTGGTTGCTATGGTGTTGCTATGCGGTTGCTAGGGTACTCGGGGTGGTTGCTAAGGTGTTGCTATACGGTTGCTATGGTACTTGGGGTGGTTGCTAAGGTGTTGCTATGCAGTTGCTAGGGTACTCGGGGTGGTTGCTAGGGTGTTGCCATGCGGTTGCTAGGGTACTCGGGGTGGTTGCTAGGGTGTTGCTATGCGGTTGCTAGGGTACTCGGGGTGGTTGCTAAGGTGTTGCTATACGGTTGCTAGGGTACTCGGGGTGGTTGCTAGGGTGTTGCTATACGGTTGCTAAAGTACTCGGGGTGGTTGCTATGGTGTTGCTATGAGGTTGCTAGGGTACTCAGGGTGGTTGCCATGGTGTTGCTATTGTATCCAGGCTGGTTGCTAGGATGATGCCAGGGTGATTTGTGTGGTTGCTATGCAGTTGCCATGGTGTTCTGGGTGGTTGCTAGGTTGTTTTGGGTGGTTGCTATGATAGTTGATCATAGATAGATAGATAGATAAAGTTTATGAATTTGAATGAGTTGATAGATAGATGATAGATAGAGAGATAGAGAGATAGATGAGAAGAGAGATAGATGAGAAGTGATAGATGAGAAGATAGATAGATTGATAGATGAGAAGTGATAGATAGATAGATAGATAGATAGATGAGAAGGGATAGATAGATAGATAGATAGATAGATAGATAGATAGATAGATGATAGATAGATAGAGAAATAGCTAGATTTAGTCTGATAGATAGATAGATAGATTAGAAAGAGAAATAGATAGATTTAGTTTGATAGATAGATAGATTAGAAAGATAAATAGATAGATTTAGTTTGATAGATAGATAGATTTAGTTTGATAGATAGATAGATTAGGAAGAGAGATAGATGAGAAGTGATAGATGAGAAGAGAGATAGATGAGAAGTGATAGATGAGAAGATAGATAGATAGATAGATAGATGAGAAGGGATAGATAGATAGATAGAGAAATAGCTAGATTTAGTCTGATAGATAGATAGATAGATTAGAAAGAGAAATAGATAGATTTAGTTTGATAGATAGATTAGAAAGATAAATAGATTTAGTTTGATAGATAGATAGATTAGAAAGAGAAATAGATGATAGATAGATAGATAGATAGATAAATAGCTAGATTTAGTTTGATAGATAGATAGATTAGAAAGAGAAATAGATAGATAGATTTAGTTTGATAGATAGATAGATTTAGTTTGATAGATAGATAGATAGATAGATAGATAGATAGATAGATAAGACATATTAGATAGAATGGAAGTTTGAATGAGTCTCAATGGATTAGAAATAGTACATAGAATGGCAGCTAATGCAGCTAATGGAGTCTGATGAGCCTCTCCAACTGTCAAAATTTGAATTTTGACAGTTGGAGTTTGAATAGTCTTGGCTCATTTGAACATTCCGTCAATGAAAGTCAATGGGATTTTTCCAAGTTTTGATCAGCTTTTTTAGGAAAACCGTAAGTCTGATCAGTCTGAAAAGATATAGCACACTAAGTCAGAATAGTCTGAAGGTCTAGTCCGAGTTTGGTGGTTGTAGCTTGAACAGTCTAGGAGGAGATGCATTTAGAAATTTAGTCTAAGAAGAATAATAACTAGATAAAAAAGTTTGAGGACAAACTTTAAGTTGGCTTGAAAAAGCATAGCCAGAAAGTTTGAAGAAGTTTTAAAAGTTTGAAGTTTGAAAGTTTAAGTTTTATTAGATAGATAGATAGATAGATAGATAGATAGATAGATAGATTGGTAGTTGTCACAGATGGATACTATGGAGTTTTTATAGAGTTATTAGCATGTTCTTAGCCCACTTTAACACTTAGCTAATCACTATTAGCATGTAGCTATTCACTGCTAGCATGTTGGAAGTCCAGATTGCTAGCATGAGTCAAAAAGCCAACCGCCATGTCTCTACGATGTAAAGATGCAGAGATATAGATTTTGCAAAACGGTTGCTAGGGTACTCTGTTTGGTTGCTAGGGACTGGCTTGGCAACTACCAATGATGATACTCTAAAGGCTACTTGACAATATAAACCAACCCCCATGTCTGTACGATGTTCTGATACAGAGATATAGATCTTGAAAAACGGTTGCTAGGGTACTGTTTGGTTGCTAGGGAATGGCTTGGCAGCTGCCAATGATGATACTCCAAAGGCTACTTGACAATATAAACCAACCCCCATGTCTGTATGATGTTCTGATTTGGATATAGATAGATAGATAGATAGATAGATAGATAGATAGATAGATAGATAGATAGATTTAGTTTGATAGATAGATAGATAGATTTAGTTTGATAGATAGATAGATTAGAAAGAGAAATAACTAGATTTAGTTTGATTGATAGATAGATAGATAGATTTAGTTTGATAGATAGATAGATAGATTTAGTTTGATAGATAGATAGATTAGAAAGAGAAATAACTAGATTTAGTTTGATTGATAGATAGATAGATTAGAAAGAGAAATAGATTTAGTTTGACAGATAGATAGATTTAGTTTGATAGATAGATAGATAGATAGATAGATTAGAAAGAGAAATAGCTAGATTTAGTTTGATAGATAGATAGATAGATAGATAGATAGATAGATAGATAGATAGATTAGAAAGAGAAATAGCTAGATTTAGTTTGATAGATAGATAGATTTAGTTTGATAGATAGATAGATTAGAAAGAGAAATAGCTAGATTTAGTTTGATAGATAGATAGATTAGAAAGAGAAATAGCTAGATTTAGTTTGATAGATAGATAGATAGATTAGAAAGAGAAATAGCTAGATTTAGTTTGATAGATAGATAGATAGATAGATATATAGATAGAGATTTAGTTTGATAGATAGATAGATAGATAGATAGATAAGACATATTAGATAGAATGGAAGTTTGAATGAGTCTCAATGGATTAAAAATAGTACATAGAATGGCAGCTAATGGAGTCTGATGAGCCTCTCCAACTGTCAAAATTTGAATTTTGACAGTTGGAGTTTGAATAGTCTTGGCTCATTTGAACATTCCGTCAATGAAAGTCAATGGGATTTTTCCAAGTTTTAATCAGCTTTTTTAGGAAAACCGTAAGTCTGATCAGTCTGAAAAGATATAGCACACTAAGTCAGAACAGTTTGAAGGTCTAGTCCGAGTTTGGTGGTTGTAGCTTGAACAGTCTAGGAGGAGATGCATTTAGAAATTTAGTCTAAGAAGAATAATAATAACTAGATAAAAAAGTTTGAGGACAAACTTTAAGTTGGCTTGAAAAAGCTGGTCCAGAAAGTTTGAAGTAGTTTTAAAAGTGTGAAGTTTGAGAGTTTTCAGTTTAAAAGTTTAAGTTTTAGTTTAGTAGTTAGATTTAACATTAGGCTAATCACTATTAGCATGTAGCTATTCACTGCTAGCATGTGTAGCATGTTGGAAGTCCAGATTGCTAGCATGAGTCAAAAGAGCCAACTGCCATGTCTCTACAATGTTCTTATGCAGAGATATAGATCTTGCAAAACGGTTGCTAGGGTACTCTGTTCGGTTGCTAGGGAGTGGCTTGGCAGCTACCAGTGATGATACTCCAAAGGCTGCTTGACAATATAAACCAACCCCCATGTCGCTACGATGTTCTTATGCAGAGATATAGATTTTGCAAAACGGTTGCTAGGGTACTCTGTTTGGTTGCTAGGGAGTGGCTTGGCAGCTACCAGTGATGATACTTCAAAGGCTGCTTGACAATATAAACCAATCCCCATGTCTGTACGATGTTCTGATGCAGAGATATAGATTTTGCAAAACGGTTGCTAGGGTACTCTGTTTGGTTGCTAGGGAGTGGCTAGGTAGCTACCAGTGATGATACTCCAAAGGCTGCTTGACAATGTAAACCAACCCCCATGTCTGTACGATGTTCTGATGCAGAGATATATATTTTGCAAAATGGTTGCTAGGGTACTCTGTTTGGTTGCTAGGGAGTGGCTTTGTAGCTACCAATGATGATACTCCAGAGGCTGCTTGACAATATAAACCAACCCCCATGTCTGTACGATGTTCTGATGCAGAGATATAGAATTTGCAAAACGGTTGCTAGGGTACTCTGTTTGGTTGCTAGGGAGTGGCTTGGCAGCTACCAATGATGATACTCCAAAGACTGCTTGACAATATAAACCAACCCCCATGTCTGTACGATGTTCTGATGCAGAGATATAGATTTTGCAAAACGGTTGCTAGGGTACTCTGTTTGGTTGCTAGGGAGTGGCTTGGCAGCTACCAATGATGATACTCCAAAGGCTGCTTGACAATATAAACCAACCCCCATGTCTGTACGATGTTCTGATGCAGAGATATAGATTTTGCAAAACGGTTGCTAGGGTACTCTGTTTGGTTGCTAGGGAGTGGCTTGGCAGCTACCAATGATGATACTCCAGAGGCTGCTTGACAATATAAACCAACCCCCATGTCTGTACGATGTTCTGATGCAGAGATATAGAATTTGCAAAACGGTTGCTAGGGTACTCTGTTTGGTTGCTAGGGAGTGGCTTGGCAGCTACCAATGATGATACTCCAAAGGCTGCTTGACAATATAAACCAACCCCCATGTCTGTACGATGTTCTGATGCAGAGATATAGATTTTCCAAAACGGTTGCTAGGGTACTCTGTTTGGTTGCTAGGGAGTGGCTTGGCAGCTACCAGTGATGATACTCCAAAGGCTGCTTGACAATTTAAACCAACCCCCATGTCTGTACGATTTTCTGATGCAGAGATATAGATTTTGCAAAACGGTTGCTAGTGTACTCTATTTGGTTGCTAGGGAGTGGCTTGGGAGCTACCAATGATGATACTCCAAAGGCTGCTTGACAATTTAAACCAACCCCCATGTCTGTACGATGTTCTGATGCCGAGATATAGATCTTGCAAAACGGTTGCTAGGGTACTCTATTTGGTTGCTAGGGAGTGGCTTGGCAGCTACCAGTGATGATACTCCAAAGGCTGCTTGACAATATAAACCAACCCCCATGTCTGTACGATGTTCTGATGCAGAGATATAGATCTTGCAAAACGGTTGCTAGGGTACTCTGTTTGGTTGCTAGGGAGTGGCTTGGCAGCTACCAGTGATGATACTCCAAAGGCTGCTTGACAATTTAAACCAACCCCCATGTCTGTACGATTTTCTGATGCAGAGATATAGATTTTGCAAAACGGTTGCTAGGGTACTCTATTTGGTTGCTAGGGAGTGGCTTGGGAGCTACCAATGATGATACTCCAAAGGCTGCTTGACAATATAAACCAACCCCCATGTCTGTACGATGTTCTGATGCCGAGATATAGATCTTGCAAAACGGTTGCTAGGGTACTCTATTTGGTTGCTAGGGAGTGGCTTGGGAGTTACCAATGATGATACTCCAAAGGCTGCTTGACAATTTAAACCAACCCCCATGTCTGTACGATGTTCTGATGCCGAGATATAGATCTTGCAAAACGGTTGCTAGGGTACTCTGTTTGGTTGCTAGGGAGTGGCTTGGCAGCTACCAATGATGATTCTCCAAAGGCTGCTTGACAATATAAACCAAAATAGATAGATGAGTTTGAATGAGTTAGATAGATTGATAGATAGATGAGTTTGAATGAGATAGATAGATAGATAGATAGATAGATAGATAGATAGATGGATGAGTTTGAATGAGATAGATAGATAGATAGATAGATAGATAGATAGATAGATAGATAGATGAGTTTGAATGAGTTAGACAGATAGATAGATAGATGAGTTTGAATGAGTTAGATAGATAGATAGATGAGTTTGAATGAGATAGATAGATAGATAGATAGATAGATTTAGTTTGACAGATGATTTAGTTTGATAGATAGATAGATTTAGTTTGATAGATAGATTTAGTTTGATAGATAGATAGATAGATAGATAGATAGATAGATAGATTGAATGAGTTTCAATAGATTAGAAAATAGTATATAGAATGGCACTTGAGTCTAATTGAGTTTGAGTCTAATGGGCTTCCATAGTTTAAATTTGAATTTTGACAGTTGGAGTTTGAATAGTCTTGGCTCATTTGAACATTCCGTCAATGAAAGTCAATGGGATTTTTCCGAGCTTTAACAGTCGTTTTTAGGAAAACCGTAAGTCGGATCAGTTAGAAAAGATATAGCACACTAAGTCAGAACAGTTTGAAGGTCTGACCCGAGTTTGGAGTTTGTAGAGTTAAAGCTCTAGGAGGAGTTAGAGTCAGAAATTTTAGTCTCAGAAGAATAATAATAATAATAATAATAAGTTTAAATAGGATTACAGTAAGTTGGCTTTTTCAAGCCAACTTAATAAGCTTAAGTACAATATCAGTAAGTTGGCTTTTTCAAGCCAACTTAATAATAATAAGCTTAAGTAGTAGATCAGTAAGTTGGCTTTTTCAAGCCAACTTAATAAGCTTAAGTACAATATCAGTAAGTTGGCTTTTTCAAGCCAACTTAATAACACTCATTTAATTTTTGAGAGCATAAACATAACGCTGGTATCACATTCACTAACCTGTCGCTCTTTAAATTCTTTGTACAAATCGGGATGTTTGTCGGCGAGATGCTTTGCCAAGTTGGATGCTCCCTTCGCTTGCGTTATTTTGTAACATATTTTGCAGACGGGCTTTGTGGTGTCCGTGGGCTTGCCCTGACTGTCGGCAATGTAAGCAAAATAATGCCATATTTTGCTTTGTGCATCTGCTTTCTCAACAATTTGTGGACGGTCTGCAAAAGCACCTGTATTTGCAACCATACCTCTCGTTTCGTCACCATTAAAGCCGTTGCGCAGTTGAGAGGAATAAACACGCACTCAATAATGTGCCTTTGAAGCAGCGCGCTGCACGCACACTGCCCCCTGCTGTCGCACATTAGGAAATACAGCTGGCACTCAAAGTACCGGTACTAATAAAATGAAGAACCGTACCGTTTTTAAAAGCAGGGTATCGCGATACCTTTCTAGTACCGGTATATCGTGCAACACTAATATAGGCTAATATTGTGCATATATTTGGGGAAAGAATTTATTTCTCTAGTGAACTAACAGCCTGTGAACACTGAATGGCTTTTCTGAGGTAAATGTACTACTGCGTGACATTATTTACAAGCTGATTTATGAACATCTTTCTGCCGTTGAAATGCTGATTGAGTGATTAAACAAGATAAGTTGCTCTGTAGCTTTTTAACATGCCTTCAGATGTTCATTCTGTAACTAGTAGTGAAGAGGAGGAGATGATCGCGTTCACCCGCGCTGGCGTTGGAACTGTACAGTGTCTGTTATGCCACATCAAAAAGCATCAAAGCGGCATTTTTTTGTTTGAATTTCGTGATAAAATCGACAGAATTTGAAAGATGACACTTTGTTTCTTTACGAAAGTAACAAAACACAGAGCTTATTGCGATTATTGGTGGTTAATGTAGATTATTGGTGGTCAATGTGAATGAGAGTATTCACAGTGGGTTATGTCTTGAGTAAACGTACACAGTTGAGAGAGAGAGCGTGTGTAACAGTATATTGGATCCGTGCATTAGCTCTTAAAGTGACAGCAGCCTAATAAACCTGCTGCAGTCTGTCATTAATGATAATCATAATCAAACAACAAAAGACAAGAGAAAATCACTCACTGATCTTAACTGAATAATGTAAGTAGCTTTAAGGATTAATCTATATTTAATGTGTACAGTAAGACTATGCAGTTTTGTTTTTTTTACATTTGATTATTACATTTTCTGTTGTAGGCCATTCATTATCTGAATACCACTGTTAGTTCATCTTCCTGAAAAACTTAAAACACTATTTAGTGTTAGTATTTGTATTTTTGTTCTGTTGTATTTATTTGTCTGTTTTGTTTATTAGTTTCTTTGTTCGTTTTGTATTGCTGACTGTTTGCTTGTCTTATTTATTTTGAAGATGTTTTTCTTACGTTTTTCTAGTTTTTGCTGAAGTACCAATAATTGTGAAATTTCACTGATATTTAAAAGTACTCATATTGTGAAATATGACTATGATCATACTGCCCACCAATAATCGAGTTAAATATTTGTGATTTCAATATTAAGCAAAAATAATCATGATTTTTGCCATAATTAAGCAAATTTGCAAAGACTTGGTTTGCTTCTGAAAGCGTCATTCGTGATGTTCCAAACCTGCGTGACGTTCTTCTGTGGAACACAAAAATAAATATTTTAGAAATGAGTGTTTGAGGCCAGTTTTTTTCAGACCCCTCGACCTTCAGAAGGTCTTGTTTTGTAAGTCGTACAGCTTTAGAAATGATGACAGTCTTTGGGTTGAACTGTCCATGTAACATCTGTTGTTGCATTAGCTGAAATTAGTCTTTGTGTGTTTTTGACTCAGCTTCGCCTCGGTCAGAACAGAAGAGCACTGAGGACGTGTGCGATGATGATGTTGAGATTATATTTGAGCGAGAACCAACAAGAGAGCAAGCAGAACTGGCCGCTCGACTGATGCTTCCTCCTACGTTCTTCTGTTACAAAAATGTCCCAGGATACATCAGCGACGATGACAATGATGGTAAGATCTAAACTGTATTCAAATATAGTCTGATTTCTGCCACCTGTAACAGTACAAATGTCCAAACTGCATTAATAAAGCAGCAGATGCTTTGAGAACAGATCATTTGTCAGACTTTAATAATGTTCACAGCTTCTAACTCTAAAGCATTGAGGAATGATTATGGTCAGATCAGTGTGCAGGTGTCTGGGCCTTGACCGTGGGTTAAATCATGCTTCACATGTGTTTCACTCTCTGTGTTACACAGATGAAGATTTTGAAACTGCAGTGAGAAATCTGAAAGGAAAGCTGTATCCGGACGGAGCTGATGGGGCGTCGGATCATGGTAGGTTACTCTGGTGACATGCATTGAGTCTAGTTCAGTTATTATAGTGAATGTAATAGCATGCAGCTGATTTTCAGACACTGAACACACACACAGCTGTATTCAGATGCACAGATCTGCTGAACATCTGTTCATATGGAGAGTCACCACTGGCTCTTTTATGGGCTTTAAAAGGGTTTAAATGTCAGTGCAGTGCAAGTAATGGTGTTTCTATGAGAGCAGTGTCTGATGGATCAGTTACTGGATCAGCATGGATCATGCTTCTGGTTCCAGGTCCTTAAAACACTCTTGCATTTACTTTCCAATTCCAAAGTGTGGTTGCAGAACTTGTAACTAGTAGTAATTAGTATGATGGCGTATCGATGTGGATTATCAGCGCAGAGAGTGAGCGTGAGGCTGGTGTGTTTCAGACTCTGAGTGCACACTACTGTGGGAGAAGAAGCCGACTGCAGCCGAGGAGCAGAGAGCCCGACGCCTGCAGCTGCCGCCCACCTTCCTGTGCGGCGTCAGCAGCGACTCCGAGGCCGAGGCCGATCGGACGGACGACTTCAGCTCCGAGCTCCAGAAACTACAGCTCGCACAGGTCAGGTGACTTTCTGAACACCTAAAAAAAGATGTGACATGATTTGCAGCACTAGTTGGACGCTTGTGTCTTGTTCTGGACACACAGGTGAAGCCGAAGCCTTCCCATGATGCTGCAGCAGAAGAGCCTCCCGCGGACGGCAGCCGGCCCATTGACCTCTCCACAAAGAGGAGCGAGGCCGACTCCAGCTCCACCGCAGGTACACGCGTGTCCTCCACGCTTCATTCCCACAGCAGCTGCTCCGGACAGGCTCCGGTGTGACGACAGTTTGAAGCCCCGGGTATACTTCAGCCGTCCGCGTTCGTGCACCGTCCACATAACGTAATTTTGTGCAGTCGTCGAAGAAGAGCGTGTAAAGAACGATTCAAAAATAAGACGAGTAAACTCAAAAGCATACCTTCTCCATCGTTTTTGATTCCTGTTCTCTTGGTGTATCTTCTGAACTATGTTGCAATGGTGGCTGCACTATTTTTCTTCTCCGATCACTGCGCATGTGTCGAACTCTGACATCCGCGCGTATGCTTGGTTTAGTATACTTTGTAAGATGCGCGGATGCGCGTGTGACGGATCTGTGCGCGGAAAGTGAAGTATACCCGGGGCTTTAGTGTAGATCCTGTTGACGTGTTACTATGAGAGCAGATCAGGAGAGAGCAGCGTTTATCAGTCGTATTAAAGGAGTCATGAACTGCATTTATAATGTTAGAAGGATTTTGAAATGTAGAAAAAAAACATTTCCTGATTTAAACACTAACTTAAACACGGCTGTGATTGGCTGACATCATTGTTTCTGAAATCTTTACTGCATTTTTACTAATACAGTTGTAGAGATGATCTATCTTAAAGCGTTTATTACAGGATTATATTTAGATCTTCTCCTGTAGCATAAAAGATCAGTCACAGTCATGTCTGCTGAACTCGACTCCTGCACTCAACGAATGTGTTCTTCATAACTAACACAGTCCAAACACAATATGAATATGAGATTCATTGTGTCCATAAATCCAGCACAGGGACGTTCATTCAGACCAGCTCGAGCAGCATTTGCCTTCTGAATGTTTGTGTTTGGTGTCGTCTGACGTCTCTGCTCTGCTCCAGCAGGTCTTTCTTTTGCGTTTGCATCTGAGAGTGCGTTTACATTTGCAGACTTGGCAAAGACTTCAGGAGAATTCGCTTTTGGCAAAAAGGGTGAGTCCTCTGTTTACATCTTTACCAGTGTGTGTTTGACCAACCAGTGTGTGTTTGACCGACCAGTGTGTGTTTGACGGACCAGTGTGTGTTTGACCGACCAGTGTGTGTTTGACCGACCAGTGTGTGTTTGACGGACCAGTGTGTGTTTGACCGACCAGTGTGTGTTTGACCGACCAGTGTGTGTTTGACCGACCAGTGTGTGTTTGACGGACCAGTGTGTGTTTGACCGACCAGTGTGTGTCTGACTGATTCATTAGGAAGAAGCAGCTCATCTAAATGAATTTTTCACAATAAAGTGCAGTCCAATTCACAGGTCTTTCTGTTGAGTTGTCTTACATGTATATTATTGCTGTTTGAGGTTTATGGGCGTTTTCTGGCGTGATCATTGCTCTCATGAACACACGCAGGAGAGAGAGGGCAGAGGCCAGTGTTTTCTCTGAATACAGTACAGTACAGTTAGGGATGCATTGATAATGATAACCTCATTTTCGGTACTTGCCGATACCTGTATTTCATTGCATTTGTACTTATTAAAAATATTGGGTTGAGAAACCAAAAGAATATAAATTTAAATTAGTTGGCTTAATTCACTTAGAGATGGTTATAGATATTTCCTTCAGTTTTTTCACGGCTAAATATGCCTGTTAAAATATCAGATAGCACTGCGATGGTCTTTACTGTATAAATGAAATATCGATTCATCCTTATTAAAGTTACAAATTTATAATTTGTTGTTAGATTAAAATGAATGACACAGACAGCAGAAGGATTATTAGCTGCACGGATCCAACATGCCTTTTCTTTCTCAACTGTTTACATTCACTTAAGATGTAACCGACTGTGTTTCACAGAGATACTTGCCAATACAGGCATTTTGACAATTCTGTGTGAATTTGTCTGTTCAAACGCAAGAAGATGTGAACGAGAACTCAGGGCTATTCATGCTCTGAGAGGCAACTTTCTGGGCGCACTTTGGATGTTTGCACACAGAAAAGCACTTCACATGTTTACGAGTTAGGTCAGTAGGAGGAGAGTAGTCTTTAGTGTCGCAAACATTCGACCACATGAGTGTCCGGTCGAATGTGTTTTCAACTACCTTAATACCAGGTGGAAACAGGGCCTGTGTTTGTCAGCCATTCTCAATGTGTTTGAACACACTGCTGCTGTCAATATTGCTGTTTTCAGTGTTTTCACATACATGTTTATTACTGTAGATGTTAATTTTACGTGGTCAAACGCCGGAGCCACAGTCTTTGGAAGTGCACCAACACGAAATGATGGAGAGGAAACACACAATGAAGGAGAAGAGGAGGGCAGTGATGACGAATCGCCCCGTAATGAGGAGATCCACTTTGAGCCGATCGTGTCCTTGCCAGAGGTGTGTGGTTTTGGCACTGTTCGTTTGCTGTTATTGTATTAATAATCACTGTGCAATAATAATATTCAGCTACTTTATTGATTAACTGCACTCAAACTATCAGATGTGAATTAATTTAATTTGATTGCTTATTAAACTTCAAAAGCTATGAATGGGAGCGCTGCGCTTTTTGCAGTAAAAGTGATCTGTTGCGCATTCTACAGACTCTACAGATGCTTTTCATGGATATGAATATATTCAGAAAAGTCTTTTCTTTTCATCTTACCTCCGTATAATGTGTATGTAGTGTTAATAATCACAGATGTAACCGGGGTAACCGCTATATTTCTGCTGTTCCATAAGCGCCAGCTACTGACAGAGAGTGAATTTACTGTTTTGTTTAGTGCATCTGATGATATAAAATTCTAAATCATACATTTTAAAAGATTATAAATATGATTTATAATTTTGTCTCATATTTGATGAAGTTTGACTCCATTATTTTCCTGTTTATTACTATGAAGCTGCTTAGAAACAGTCTATAATATAAAGCTCTGTAGAAATAAAGCTGTGTTGATGTGACTCCTGCAGGTGGAGGTGAAGTCTGGTGAGGAGGACGAGGAGATCCTGTTCAAAGAAAGGACCAAACTCTACCGCTGGGATCGTGAACTCAACCAGTGGAAGGAGCGTGGCGTGGGAGACATCAAGATCCTCTTCCACCCCGTCAAGAAGTGCTACCGTGTGCTGATGAGACGCGAGCAGGTGCTGAAAGTCTGTGCCAACCACACCATCAGCAAGAGCATTGAGCTCAAGCCCATGAACACCTCGGCCAACGCGCTGGTGTGGACCGCCACCGACTACTCAGGTACAGACCTCACACCACATCACATCCGCTGGAAACTGTGCTGGCAGTGTTGTTCACGTGTGTGTGTTTCCACAAACAGAGGGAGACGGGAAGGTCGAGCAGCTCGCGGCCAAGTTCAAGACTCCAGAGCTGGCCGAGGCCTTCAGACGAGCGTTCGTCGACTGCCAGAGCCTCATGTCGCGGGCCGACTGCGCTCAGATGTCCGTGGCCGAGGCGCTTTCACGAGACACCAACCCCGTGGTGTACTTCGACATGGGGGTCGACGGCGAGCCTGCTGGGAGAATCGTCATGGAGCTGTTCGCTCACATCGTTCCCAAAACGGCAGAGAACTTCCGGGCTCTGTGCACGGGCGAGAAGGGCTTCGGTTTCCAGAGCTCCGTCTTCCACAGGATCGTCCCTGACTTCATGTGTCAGGTGAGGCCGCACCAGCTTACGGTCATTAGAGGATAAAAACATACTGATAAATGACAACACAGCATGTTCCCACGGGCCCTTTTTTTTTTTTTTTTCTTTAAAGTTGCCAGCCACCGCCAGCATTTTTGATCAGTTTCACAAAAATTTCATGGCCCCCAGAATATTTTGTTTTATGAATATCTGAACATGCAATGTATCAAAAGAAAGAATAAAAAAAACCCAAATATATATATATATATATATATATATATATATTAGTGATGCGCGTATCAGCTTAAGCGTCACCCAGATCCGCTTTAAAAAATTTGTCATCTGCCCGCCACCCACCCGCACCTATGATTTTCTCAGATTTAGATATCCGCACCCGACCCGATCGTCACATTACTGTAATTCAAATTCTTAGTGTTCAGCATTAAGAATGCAAGCGTAATGACATCTGTCTAGTGCTTTTTGCATAGAAAAACATTGAATAGTAGAGCGGTGGAATGGAAAACACGTTCTGTGTGAACGGTCCCTATTAAAGTAGTGTTTATAAGTGCAGCGCTGCTTTGTTTACAGGGGTAACCGCTATATTTCTGCTCTTTCACTGTCAGTGAGTTTGAGTTTGCATTTTCACTCAGTCCATCTGCCATTTTTGTTCAGATCAATGTGAAGACGACCCATTTTTTTACACACAGTGTTGTATTTAACATTATGAAATAAACATCTCATGCTAGATAAAAGCATCAGTTCTGGAAGTTTTTATAACTCTGGTTTCTGGTGCCCAGTTTAAAGTTCAAGCTGCCAGCTGTTCAAGTGTGCCGCTTTGTTGTCTCTCAGGGCGGTGATATCACCAACGGGGACGGCACTGGAGGAAAATCCATCTACGGAGGGAAGTTTGAGGACGAGAACTTCGACGTGAGGCACACGGGCCCGGGCCTGCTGTCCATGGCCAACCGCGGCAGAGACACCAACAGCTCGCAGTTCTTCATCACCCTCAAGAAAGCAGAGCACTTGGACTTCAAGCACGTGGCTTTCGGCTTCGTCAAAGATGGCATGGATGTGGTGAAGAGGATAGCAGAGCTGGGCACTAAGGACGGTAAACCCACTAAGACCATAACCATCACAGACTGTGGACAGCTGTAAACTTCTCTACGTTTGGCAAACTACTGTTCATCATGTCTGAGATCATGTTCCCTGAACTGTTGTGTAAATGTGAGATCTTGTATATGCGGTGGTTTTATTTTTGTCCTGTTTGTTAATAAATTAGATGACAATTAAATGTATGCAAAAAATAATTTACTTTTATTATGAGAACTTGTTTATCCCAGAGTTACCTCAGTGTGGGTTGAGTTTACAAGGTTTGTTTCAAGCTTGGCTTTCTTTGTTATAAGTGTATTTTGTCATATTTCACACCAGCAGTGTTTCAGATAAAGCTGAAATACAGTTCTGCTGTTCTGCCTCTGTCCAACATGAGCTCCCACAAAAACAGCAGCGACGCTTTATATTTTTAGTCTCCTGAACACAAAATAAAGTTGTTTCACTATTTATTCAGTGTCATTATTGATGATAAATCAGGGAAATTCTGCTGGATAAAGTGAAGCTCTCCTGTAGTTATATGAAATTATGATTTTACACATTGGCCACAATTATTAGAAAATATTATTAGAAATTATTATGAGTAAAATATCTTTGAAGTATATTCCCCTTCATGTTTATGTTTTTAGACACAAACTTTAGTACAAAGCCCAAATTCCCTTAATCATCCATCACAAGGAGTAAAACCACAGAATATAGTCTACCATCAGGGCATTAATTAAGAATTTCCAATCATCTAGGGCCAGTTGTTTACAAGTAATCTGATCAGATTTTGGCTATCGGATTGGATCAAATCTTGAATATGGGTTGTTCAAAAGGAAAAAAAAAAATCTGAAATCCGATTAGATCCCAAAATCCAATCTTGGTTCTAATCAGAATTCATCAACTGACCCAACTAGTAAGTACAGTACAGTCCAAAAGTTTGGAACCACTAAGATTTTTAATGTTTTTAAAAGAAGTTTCGTCTGCTCACCAAGGCTACATTTATTTAATTAAAAATATAGTAAAAACAGTAATATTGTGAAATATTATTACAATTTAAAATAACTGTTTTCTATTTGAATATATTTGACAAAGTAATTTATTCCTGTGATCAAAGCTGAATTTTCAGCATCATTACTCCAGTCTTCAGTGTCACATGATCCTTCAGAAATCATTCTAATATGCTGATCTGCTGCTCAAGAAACATTTAATGTGTACAATTGTACAAAATATTTGTGTACAATATTTTTTTTTCAGGATTATTTGATGAATAGAAAGTTCAAAAGAACAGTGTTTATCTGAAATCTAATCTTTTGTAACATTATAAATGTCTTTACTGCCACTTTTGATTGATTTAATGCATCCTTGCTGAATAAAAGTATTCATTTCTTTAATTTCTTTTCAAAAAAATAAAAATAAAAATTCTTACTGACCCCAAACTTTTGAACGGTAGTGTATAATGCTACAGAAGCTTTGTATTTCAGATAAATGCTGTTCTTTTGAACTTTCTATTCATCAAGGAATCCTGAAAAAAAGTACACAACTGTTTTCAACATTGAAAATAATCATAAATGTTTATTGAGCAGCAAATCATCATATCAGAATGATTTCTGAAGGATCATGTGACACTGAAGACTGGAGTAACGATGCTGAAAATTCAGCTTTGATCACAGGAATAAATTACTTTGTCAAATATATTTAAATAGTACACAGTTATTTTAAATTGTAATAATATTTCACAATATTACTGTTTTTTACTGTATTTTTAATTAAATAAATGTAGCCTTGGTGAGCAGACGAAACTTCTTTTAAAAACATTAATAATCTTAGTGGTTCCAAACTTTTGGACTGTACTGTATATCAGATTTAGGGGTTGGAAGACTTCAGATTTTTTAAAGTCGTCATTAATGAACAAATATCCAGAACCTTGAGCTGACAGCGGAGACCCGAACGCATTGCCTTGTGCACAGATATGGCATATGACAACACTGCCCACCATAGCTATTGCTCCTACATAACAGCTCATTTTTATCTGTTCTTGTCTTTGGGTCATTATATTTGCTCAGATTTCTGCTCCACTGTATCAAACGCTTTATTAAAATCATTAATTAGGTTGTCATAATAATAAATAAATAATAAAATCAAGAATTAGATAAATATTGTTGCATATGCCTCTCTTTCATGAAACCTGAGACTGATCAATTACAGAATCCAATCCTAATAATCACACCCAAGGAAGTCATTAGTGCTCACATGACTACAGGAAAATAATATATCACAAACTGAACTTCTTCATAAGAGAAGCTAAAGAGTTAAAAAGACCCTTAGCTTTTGGTTGTTTATATTTAACTAAATAATGGGCTAGAGGTCAGTGTAACGCTTCACAATTCATTTTTAGACCATGCAAATGCAAAATGGAAACCAGACATTCATTTTTATTAATTTTTTCATGTAATTCATCAATACTTTTGCTAAATTATGACTTTAGAAACAATCATTTGAATAAATGAAATCTAACCTATTTTCTATTTTTCCTTTATTTATTTTTTATTTTTTTGATATTGTAATATTTACCATTATATAATCAGAGGAGAATAGAAAAGTTTATGAAAGTGTAACTCCAAAATACAATAGCAAAATATATAAATATGTATAGTACTTTTATGTTACATTTTTTATGTGCGAGCTGTCTCTTTAATACCGCGTGGTTTATATGCATGTTGATGCTGATTGGGCTGAGATTTTTGACACACCCACCAAACAAGAGAAAACGTATCTCAAACCTGTTGCACACCGTTGCACACCGTTTCCAGGAAACATGTCGTTCAACCCGGAAACCGTAGCAAAACGTTGCGCACCGGTTTGAGCTTGAACGTGCCCCAGGTGTATCTGTAGCTTCCTGTGCAGAGAAAGGTGTGACATCACTGACTCCGCCCACTCGTATTTCTTCCTGCTCTGAAGTGAACGACAAACCTGGACATGCAGGTATCACTTTTACTTTAAAGACACTGATATTTGTCTCTCATAGTATATGTAAATATGATATTCAACACAGAATGATGATTTCAGTGTGATTATGAGTGTAGTTTAACTGTATGAGCTGCAGAAATGGTTAGTTTCACTTTCATGTGTGTCAAAGAACCAAAAACACAAGATTGTGCATCTAATATTCTGTTTATTTTAACCCTAAAAGGCAGTGAAAGTAAAGTTCTCACTTCATGGTTCAGTGTTGAAAGGGTGTTTGTTGAGGATATTTAGATCTGGTGATTTTGTTCACACATTATTTGTTTTTTCAGCATTTAAAAACAACATGGCCACCTGTAATCTACTCACCTTCAATATTTGGAGGAGACTTACATGTTTAAAAAGTTATTGTTATTAAGTATTAGCTCTTTATGTTGAAATTTAATTTAATTTGTACATTTTTTCATAATCTGTAAATGTTTTATCTCAGGTTAAAGGTGCACTATGTAATATTTTCTATTCAAAACAAAGGCGTAGCTTGATGGCACCAAGTTTGAGTGTGGAATCTTAGGACATGTGGTCTTCACCTCAATGGACAGTGCAAAAGAATAGGGATTGGACTCGGGCAGAAATCATGTTCATGGATGTGATTAATAACGTTGCTGTAGTATGAAGCAGAGCAGGAGCGAGTGTTGTGGAGCTGAACGAGGAGCTGGAGCGATTGATCAGCACACGCCTCACGAGCAGCGGGACTTTTATTATGACACAGTCGCCGGCGCCGCTGCCGCTGCCGCTTTTCCGGTCACGAGTATGAGGTTACGCAGCTCTGTTTATCATATTAGATACATTTGAGAGTGTTGAAAATGATGTTATAACGTTACTCTGTGCGTTCACTCGCGGCTGCTGTGAGACACTGTTACACACTGCAGTATCGATTTTACAATATCATATTAAATGCTGGATGATTGTGTTGATAAATGGCATGCAATCAATTTTAAAACATTTACATTTACATTTAGTCATTTAGTAGACACTTTTCTCCAAAGCGACTTACAAATGAGAACAGTAGAATCAATCAAATCAACATGAGAACAACTGTACATAAGTGCTGTGTGAAGTCACAGTTATGTCAGTAAAGTGCTCGTAGCAAGGATTTTTTTTCAATAAATACACAAATAGATGGAAAAAGAATAGAAATCAAAGTAAGTGCTACAATTACTGGGTCAAGTGCTGATGAAAAAGATACGTCTTTAGCTTTTTTTTGAAAATGGCTAGAGACTCAGCTGCTCGGATAGAGTGTGGCAGGTCATTCCACCAACCAGGAACAGACCCGGAGAAGGTCCGTGAGAGTGATTTTGTGCCCCTATGTGATGGCACCACAAGGCGCCGTTCACTTGCAGAACGCAAGTTTCTGGAGGGCGCATAAGTCTGAAGTAGTGAGTTAAGGTATAGTGGTGCAGAGCCAGCGGTCGTTCTGTAGGCAAACATCAGAGCCTTGAATTGGATGCGAGCAGCTACTGGCAGCCAATGCAGACTGATGAAGAGAGGAGTGACGTGCGTTCTCTTCGGTTCGTTGAAGACCAGTCTTGCTGCAGCATTCTGGATCAGTTGTAGAGGCTTGACAGTGCATGCTGGAAGGCCAGCCAAGAGAGAAATTGCAATTTTCTCACGATTTACAAATAGTTGGAAACATTTGGGATATTGTAAGTACTCAAGTGAACAAAATACATAACACTGGCCTAGTGGTTTTTGGATATTTTACTGCAAAATTCATACAATTGCACCATTAAACATTGCCCTTTTAGGGGTATAAAATATACTCTGGTCTATATTATACTTAGTGGATTTGTCAGGCAATTTCTGTCAGCACTTTCAATGGCAGAAAGAAGGGACAGTGTCAGGCAGTAGTTTTCCCACATGTGGCTCTGGGCCCCTTCAATGAAGCTACGGGCCATGCAACTTAATAAAATATATATATATATATGTGTCCCCCTGTTATGGTCTGGCCATCTTTCCAGGGTGTTTTCCTCTGCCTCTGGCTTAGGAAACTGCGATGGGTTCCATCCCTATGACTTAGAAGGGGCGTATCATGTTTCATACATCAGGCTTTTATGGCTCATATATGCAATTTATTGCAATTGAATTGAGGGATTGACAAATAAATGTACATCAAAACCTTGTTGTGTCATATTTGACATTTACGTACATTAACATGAAAAATGTAATATATATTGCCTTCTCATTCACTTGTCCAAGAAAAAAAGTTGCTTGTCCGGAAAAAAATAGGATTTTTTTTCTGAAGCAATATTCTCATCAGTGTTAAAATATAAAAACTCCACATTTTGGATTTTTTTCCCCCTAACTTTATTTAAATCTTTTCATTTTGACAAAATATGTCATACAATTACAAAACATATACATATAGTATAGATCATTCAGTGTCATAAATGCCCAGTGCTGACCACTGTGAGAAAGACCTATCCATCAGTGATGGTAGGAACGCAAAATTTGTGTGCTATAGGTGCGGAAATAGAATAGGTTTGTAATCCAAAGTGATGTCTGAATTGCCTCCAGATTCTCAGCATGGTTTTAACAATGACATTTTTGGTATAGGGAGATGAAAAGCATTTAATGGGGGCATGTAATATGGCTGTCAGTGAAGTGGGCATGCATGAGGTAGCTTCCATATTAAACCATCCAGATGAATCCTGAGATTGATCCTGATTTAACCAGTATTGCATGACTCTGAGATTTGTAGCCCAATAATAAAATTGTAAATTAGGTAGAGCCATACCCCTAAGTATTTTGGGTCTCTGAAAGAATATCTTATGAATTTTGGCTATCTTTTTATTCCAGATAAATCCTAGAATCAGGGTATCAATTTTTCAAAAAAGTGTTGAGGAAGGAAAATGGGTATACACTGAAAGTAACAGGAGAATTTTGGAAGGATATTCATTTTAACTGAATTAATTCTTACAGCCAAAGATAGGGGAAGCAGCTCAAAATCTTTCTCCATCTGGAGTAGCAAATTAGCAATGTTGAATTTAAAAAGATCATTGATGCGTGATGCAAACTCCAAGATAAGTTAATCTGTGGTGTGTGATTGTAAATGGAAAATTATGTAAAGGATAGTCCCTAGCTGCAGAATTCAGTGGAAAATTTTGCTCTTGCTCAGCTTTAATTTGTAGCCAGAAAGTATTCAGAATGATTTTAAAATTTTAAGAGCTGCAGGTATCGACGTAGCCAGATTGGAAATATAAAGGAGGAGATCATCCGAAAACAATGGCACTTTTTGCTCTGTACCCATTCTTTTTATGCCATTTATAGATTAATCAAATCGCAGTGCATTAGCAAGGGGCTCAATAGCAATGGCGAAGAGCAGTGGACTCAAGGGACATCCCTGGTGAGTGGACTGGTGGAGGGATAAATAGTTAAAATGAGTATTGTTGGTTCTGACAGAAGCTTGGGGGGTAGAATATAGTAACCTCACCCCAAAAAAATAAAGGTATCACAAAAGCCAAATTTCTATGATGTACCTGAGAAAAGAATGAGTATTCTTTCCCTGATGGGTTGAAAATCCACCAAGGATCTGACACATTGAACTCTTCCATAAAAGACTTAATCACCTGTGCAGACTTTGAAGACACATAATGTCTAACAGAGGAGCGATCAAGTTTAGGATTAATCCAGCAATTAATATCACCTCCCAGAATAAGATGATGTGAAGATGTATCAGGCAATACAGAGAATAAAGGTCTAAAAAAATTATTATTGTTCCAGTTAGGTGCATAAATATTAGCAAGAAGAACTGGAAAATTACTGATTTTACTTGAAACAATAACAAATCTCCCATCAGAGTCTGCTATAACATCAGAACACACAAAGGGAACAGACTTGTGTATCAGGATTGCCACACACCTGGCTTTACCCTGAAAGTTAGAGTGGAATACTTGACCGACCCATCTTCTTCTCAACAGTAGGTGGTCATGAATTCTAAGATGGGTTTCTTGAATATATACAATGTGGGCTCTTAAATGTTGGAGGTGTTGTAATATCTTGCTACATTTAATTGGGTCAACATTTTGGATTTTTATTGAGGTATGTTAACTTTATTTTAAGTTTATTTTTTGTGTGCTGCACTCATTTGTTTTGATTTCTCCTCAATAGGCTGCAACAGTGCAACCTTGCTGATTCCCTAGTTAATTTACATATTACATAATAAGGACTAGATGTTGCAATCCCAACTGATTCAGGTCGATTGTCTTAAGTGGGTTTTGAGGCATCATCTTGGTTGGGGGGGTTTCATTAGTGACCACTTAATGATGTTTCCTCCTATACGACACATCTTCAGTTGTGCACCTTGGCTTCTTTAGGTGTTTCATAAATTATGTGAGCCGGAACCGGGAACACTTCCTATAACACCAGATTTACTTGTTACATCAGAAGAACAATGGCATCTACGCTAATATTAGTCTTTCTGTTTATCCCGAGGTTTACCGTAGTCAACCGGATCTGGGCCGTATCGAGGTGAGATCGAGGACCTGTGCCTTGACACGACCACAACGCAGCCCTGAAGTATCAGCAGAGATCGAGTCAACTAGATCATCCATTGTGAAGACATCATCAACACGACAGCCAGTGCCACAGTTCCTCAACAGACCGTCCATACCGGCGTGATGAATACGATCCTCAACTGGACACGACCACAACGCAGCCCTGAAGTATCAGCAGAGATCGAGTCAACTGGATCATCCACTGTGAAGGCATCATCAACACGACAGCCAGTGCCACAGTTCCTCAACAAACCGTCCATACCGGCGTGATGAATACGATCCTCAACTGGACACGACCACAACGCAGCCCTGAAGTATCAGCAGAGATCGAGTCAATTAGATCATCCACTGTGAAGGCATCATCAACACGACAGCCAGTGCCACAGTTCCTCAACAAACCGTCCATACCGGCGTGATGAATACAATCCTCAACTGGACACGACCACAACGCAGCCCTGAAGTATCAGCAGAGATCGAGTCATCTAGATCATCCATTGTGAAGACATCATCAACACGACAGCCAGTGCCACAGTTCCTCAACAGACCGTCCATATCGGCGTGATGAATACGATCCTCAACTGGACACGACCACAACGCAGCCCTGAAGTATCAGCAGAGATCGAATCAACTGGATCATCCACTGTGAAGACATCATCATCACGACAGCCAGTGCCACAGCTCCTCAACAACCGTCCATACCGGCGTGATGAATACGATCCTCAACTGGATGGAACTGAAATAAATACTTTGAATGTTGCGATCCTATCGGACTTATGATAGCAACCTGAATCGTAACAAAGCACTGTTCGCCAGAGGAGAACTGGCCCCCCGACTGAACCTGGTTTCTCCCAAGGTTTTTTTTCTCCATTTTAACACCTATTTGCCACTTGTTTGCCACCTGATGTCACCTGTTGGAGTTTGGGTTCCTTGCCGCTGTCGCCTTTGGCTTGCTTAGTTGGGGACACTTGACATTTGACTTGACATTTGATATTCAACAGTATTCTTGACATTTATTCAACAGTGCTTTGATCTGCCTGCATTGACACTATTCTTTAAGATCTGCTGTGCAGCAAAAATTATGTACCAGTTATCACTGTAAAGCTGCTTTGACACAATCTGCATTGTAAAGACACCCTCTGTCGAGATAGGCCCACCACAGGCTGATCAGACCTGCCTCAGCTGCCAAGGTAGTATAGCAGAGATTTTTTTCCTTTCGTATGCTTCATCGATGGCATCTTCCCAGGTGACCATTAGCTCAACAATGAAGACACGACGGCAGGAGTTGGACCACAGCACTAGGTCTGGGGGCAGGTTTGTCACAGCGATTAGTGGGAAAGTGAGTCACTGGTCTAAATCAACTTGCATTTCCCAGTCTCTGGCTCCATTTAATGAGCTAGAATCTGAGGGTAGAGGGTTATACTGCTTTTTTTCCCCTATCTTGGATGAAGGCTATTGGCTTTTGGAGGAGAGTCTGGGTACTTGGGATGCCATTGGTTGTGATTCCGAGGCTAGGCATCTCAACACTTGGTTGTGGTGTCAGATGTATCTTCCTTGGGTCAAATAGATCTTACAACCCACCAAGATGTGTTTGAGGGTTGCTGTGTCTGCACACATTTGACATGCCGGGTCCTCTCCAAGACAGAGCTGCTGGATTCCATATTCCACAGCTCACTCCAGGTGATTTTCCTTTTCTTTATGCCATCCCACCTCACCCACTGGCCTCGCTGGGCTTGGGTGACTGCTCTGGCATGTCTGCCTACTTCTTCCTGATGTCACACCTCCATCACTGCCATTTGACGCCACTTGGTTGGGGTAGCTTTTTCCAATGTGGGTGTTGTTGTTGTTCCTAGCCCAAAGCCTCCCCTACCCTGTTGAACATATTTCACTATGTTCCAGTGTCTGAGGGCAGCCTTTGCATCTGATACTGCTATGCCTGGCTTCCATTTCCTCCCAGTTGCCAAAATGGGAGCAGCTTACCAAAGGATACTGGAACTCAGTGAGGGTCAACTCCAGCCGTACTTTGGCACATTTGTACTCTTCCACCAGGCTTGAGATAGGCAAGGAAAGAGCTCTAGAGCTTTGTTGTTGTTGTTGTTGTTATTGACATTTTAATGGCCAAGAAAAATTCTCTTTCAGTTGCCCCTTCAAAAAATCCACTTGGCCTAGACAAGTGTTATTGTTGAGCCCTGTGTAACTGTTCTTTTCATCTTCTCTCTTAAGTTCTTTACATTTTGCGAGCTAGTTAGCTCCCAGTGACAACAGAGCGCAGTGAAATGTAGTGCTTGACGCCTATTAACCAACCAAAAATCTGCTTTAAACGTAGGAATGTAAAGATGAAGTTTAATTGGTTATGTGATAGAACGTTGAACGGGTTACTCTATCAGATTCAGCTCACAGCAGGCTCATACTATGCAGTAATTAGCCAACGTTTTATAGAGAAATTAAAACAAGTCGCACCTCAACAATAATTTGTACTCGCACAAATGCTCCCAAATATTTTTTGAGTTTGCACATATTAAATTTAGGGAGCATGTGTGACCAAAATGGTCTCAATTTCAAGATTTGACAGCACATACAAAACACCTGAACTGGAAGCGATGCAACCTGTTTTACAGAATACAAAAGTTTGTTGAGAATAATGTTGTCTTGTATTGTAGTTATCAGTTTCTCTCTCCTCACATTCAGTTATAACACAGTTAGTCCAGGTGATTCACATGAAGTTTATTTCAGTGGCAGTGCAGATTATTTTGCTTTGTTTCCAATGGCATTGTGTTGTTGAACTTTTGAATGCACTTTAAGCATGAATGCATGGTTCATGTCCTGTAATACTGCTGTTTGTTTCTGAACTCTCAGCGTTCAGTGGATCTGAATCCGGCTCAGTCAGATCTGCTTTTGAAGGTGGCGGAGCTGCTGTGTGGTAAACCGGAGCATGACAGCCGGGCCGAGTTCTGGGTGAAGAAAGCTGCCAGGCTCCTTCCGGGACATCCTGTTGTCTTCAATCTGAGGGTCAGTGCATATAACTAGTCTCTTTTCCTCTTTGCGCTGTGTTGTGTCAATAAAGCAATTTTTTCCCCCAAAATGCAATAAATCCATGACATATTGAAAATACACAACAAAGTCAGTTGGTTCACATATATGACAGCCTCTGAACTTCAATACTAATCTTGTATACAGGCATTTGACTAAAAATACATTCAGTCGTCGCTCCCAAAATGAATTCAGCGGCTCATCTTGTTAATGTTTTAAATTAATTATGTCTCCGTTTATCATTACTGATTAAAAAGTATCTGGCGCCACCGCACGGTTAAAATAAACACATTTGCCGAGTACATTGGTATTAAAAATGGCTTTTAAAAACTGTTCATGCTGTCTTGGAACAAGCAACAGTCGGCATTTTTTCCTCCTCCCGACTCGAGTGCCTCATCTTCTTAATCTCCTCACATAAATTATTACATTTCGATGACTTACGTTTCTTCCCCACAGCAGAAACCACCACAGGTTCATCAATGCCGTCAAAATTATTAATTTTTCTGTTTTTGTTGATCACAAAGCAGATAAGGAAAACTAGGATACCGGGTGTATTCAGAGCACTGCCATTAGTGTTTACAGTGCCTGGAATGGTGCGCTGTGATTGATTGAGTGGATATATCGCATTCTGCAGAGAAAAGAGACTGGCATTTGTGGCGGTTTGGAAAGAAAGGGAGAAAACATGACAGAATAACACGACGGATATCGCATTTTGCGCAAAATTAATAAATGATTTTTCAACACTGACCAGATACAATACTGATTTTGGCAGAAACTATTTTTTTTTTTAAATGGCGTTTATCGCATTTTTAGAACCAAATTCTTCATATATATATATATATATATATATATATATACAGTGGGTACGGAAAGTATTCAGACCACCTTAAATTTTTCACTCTTTGTTATATTGCAGCCATTTGCTGAAATCATTTAAGTTCATTTTTTCCCTCATTAATGTACACACAGCACCCCATATTGACAGAAAAACACAGAATTGTTGACATTTTTGCAGATTTATTAAAAAAGAAAAACTGAAATATCACATGGTCCTAAGTGTTCAGACCCTTTGCTGTGACACTCATATATTTAACTCAGGTGCTGTCCATTTCTTCTGATCATCCTTGAGATGGTTCTACACCTTAATTTGAGTCCAGCTGTGTTTGATTATACTGATTGGACTTGATTAGGAAAGCCACACACCTGTCTGTATAAGACCTTACAGCTCACAGTGCATGTCAGAGCAAATGAGGTCAAAGGAACTGCCTGAAGGGAACCGGCTTTACTGACAAAATGCGCGTGACAATCGCATGCGATATATCGGTCAGCCCTAATCAAAAGGGTGCTTCTACTAAATACTGAGCAAAGGGTCTGAATACTTAGGACCATGTGATATTTCAGTTTTTCTTTTTTAATAAATCTGCAAAAATGTCAACAATTCTGTGTTTTTCTGTCAATATGGTGTGCTGTGTGTACATTAATGAGGAAAAAAAATTTACTTAAATGATTTTAGCAAATGGCTGCAATATAACAAAGAGTGAAAAATTTTACGGGGTCTGAATACTTTCTGTACCCATTGTATGTATGTATGTATGTATGTATATATATATATATGTATGTATATATATATATATATATATGCTGTTGCTATTAAAATATCACACATTTAATTGACAGACAATTACAGCCAGAATAACGGAGCTATCACACAACGTACCTCTGGCCTTACTTACACACATGAACTGATAAGTGCAATAGAGGGCGCACAAAGCACAGAGGACCAGCCAGCCAATAGAAAGCCCTGTTAACCTGTATTCTGTCCAGTCGTCTTTCAGTGTGATTATTTGATTATTTAACATCATTCGTAGCAAGTGGAGACACACACAAAATATATATATATTAGGGGTGCAACGGTTCAAATTGCTCACGGTTCGGTTCGTATCACGGTTTTAGGGTCACGGTTTCGGTACGGTTCGGTATGTGCTATGTTTAGGGAAAATAGGACTACTGTCAAATAAAAATAAAGAAAATAAGAACAAACTATCAAACTACAAGCAACATCACAAATAAGTACAATAAAGCAAATATTCAAATAAAATAAACAGTGCTTTTCAGGTTTTCCAGGTATCTAACAGTAGTTTTCAGGTACAGAAAATGGATAAAGTAATCAAATATAAAATAACACTGCATATTTTCTTTACTGTATAAAATAAATAAAGATTAATCATTATTGAAGTTACAAAAACTATTCAGTCAAGAGCAGTGAGTGATTTCTTTGTTATTTGTTGTTTGATTTAACATTAAAAACAGGCAGCAGGAATAGTTTTTTTTCATGCACGATCCAGTACATATACTGTTACACATGCGCTGTCTTTCTCGACTAATATACGTTCACTTAAGACATAACCGACTATGTTTGCTAGGATACTCGCCAAGACGGGCATGCTGACATAATTTTTATATGAATTTGTCCGCTGAAGTGCAAGACTTGAAAGAGAACTCAGTAATTGCGCGCTGACTGAAATAAGCGTGTGTGCGCTACGGATGAGCGCACACAAATCTTCTCACAGAGCGTGCAAGTTCTCTTTCATGTCTTGTTCTTGAAGGTTTAAATCAGCAAGGCTTAAATGAGTTTAGTTAAAACGCAGATAGCAATGTGTGCTGTTCAGGTCTCACCTGTGCTCGCGTGCTATCAACACCCGGGTGATGACGGCGTAAATGACTGGACATTAGAGCATACGGCACTCGCAGTTAACAGTTTACAAAGAGTGACCGTTTTGTTCACGCTTTTTGATTATCGTTGTTGTAACATTTTGCGCATCCATCATCTGAAACATACGTTATCTGAACTCTGTCTGTCTGTTTTCCATGTTGCTATTTTAAACAAACCATATTAACCAATAGATGCTTCATATATATATATATATATATATATATATATATATGTCAGGACACAGACGGAGGCAGATGGGTGAGTGTAAACGTTTATTAAAACAGAGGCATGAACACAGGGATGGTTGAATGCAGGTGAGTAGATGAACAAGCACTTTGAAACAGTCACTTAGCTGAAGATAATGATGGATCTCTCTTGCAGGTTTAGTATATGGTGAGGGGCAGACGACTGGAGACATTTAAAGACTGAAGATGATGGGAGGAAGACACGGGAAGACGCTGGTAAGTATTAGGTAAGCAGTCCATGTAAGTCTGATGAGACCAGACACTGAGTGCAGGGAGTGAGCGTCTAAGTGTGTCTGGTGATGAGGTGCAGGTGATAAAAACTCAGGGGATTGTGAACGAGTGGGTGGAGCGTCAACGAGGTACTTCAGCTGGGGACCCCGTCGTTGGGAGACGAGGATCGCCCGCACGAGGTAGATGGCTACCTCTTCAGCGATGTCGGGAGGAGGAGGTACCGCATCGTCACCAGAATCTGTGGATGGAGAAGGCATGGGATCAGTGTGGGATTTTAACAGGGACACATGAAATGATGGTGAGATACGATACTGTGCTGGGAGATTGAGACGGTAAGTGACTTTGTTGAGCTGCCTCTATATGGTGAAGGGACCTATGTACTGGGGACTCAGCTTGCGGCAGGGCAGCCGGAGACGGATTTCCTGCATCGAGAGCCACACCTTCTGGCCAGGTTGGTATTGAGGAGTGGGGCCTCTTCTGGTGTCAGCGTGTCTCTGGACTGCCTGCTGGAGATGGAAATGAGCTGAGTCCCACACTCTCTCGCTCTGCTGGAACCAGTGGTTGACAGCTGGAACCTCCGAGGGTTCACCCGACCAGGGGAAGAGAGGATGTTGGTAGCCCAGGACACATTGGAACGGGGTGAGCCCTGTGGTGGTCTGCTGAAGGGAGTTCTGGGTGTACTCCGCCCAGGGTAGGAATTGGCTCCAGCTGTCCTGGTTCCGGTGGCAGTAGACTCTCAGGTATCTCCCAACCTCCTGGATCTTGCACTCAGTCTGGCCATTGGTCTGTGAATGGTAACCGGAAGACAGGCTGATGGACACTCCTAGGAGCTTGAAGAAGGCCTGCCACACTCTGGATATAAACTGAGGTCCACGGTTGGAAACTATGTCTTCGGGAATGCCAAAATGACGGAAGACATTATGGAACAATGCTTCGGTGGCTTCGAATGCAGTGGGAAGACCCTTGAGGGGTATGAGTTTGCAGGCCTTGGAGAATCTATCCACTACTACAAGCACACAGGTGAAGCCGTTTGAAGGGAGGTAGATCTGTCATGAGGTCTAAGCCCAGATGTTTCCAAGGTCTATGGGGTATTGGCAGTTTTCCCTCAGGGAGCCTCCTAGGAGTGTCGGCAATGGCATAGACTGTGCAACCTCTGATGTAGTGGGAGATATCCTGAGACATGGAGGGCCACCAGTAGTGTTGCCGCAAAAGCGAGAGGGTACGTGCACTGCCTGGGTGTCCAGAGCCCGGAGATGTGTGAGCTAAGTCCTTGAGGGGCTGACAGTGGACTGGTGGGACGTAGAGAAGCCCCTCAGGACCTCCCGGAAGAGCTGGTTCAAGGCGGTTAGCTTCGGAGATGCATTGATTGATGGACCACTGAATCGGGCTGACGATGGCTGGAGGGATGATAGGTTTAAGATCGTGATTATCTGGATCAGGTTGATAGAGTTGGGATAGGGCATCAGCTTTGCAGTTCTTGGTTCCTGGGCGGAAGGAGACAGTGAAGTTGAATCTAGTGAAGAAGGGGGCCCAGCGGGCCTGACGAGGGTTCAGCCGTTTGGCATCACGTAGATATTCAAGGTTGCGATGGTCCGTGATTACTTCAAATGGATGTTTCGCTCCCCCCAGCCAGTGTCTCCACTCCTCCAAAGCTAACTTGATGGCGAGAAGCTCTCTGTTTCCTGTGTCGTAATTTTGCTCTGCCGGAGATAGCTTCTTGGTGAAGAAGGCACATGGATGGAGTCGTGGTGGGTCACCCGACCCCGGTTAAGGATGCATCAACCTCGACAGTGGAAGATCAGGGTTCGGATGGACCAGCAGTCTACCTCCAATACCCAGAAGTCTTGTGAACACTGTGAATTCAGAAAACGTTTCAGAATTCACAGTGTATACTATGTGCAACAGCAAAGAGCTTGTTTACATTTTAGACAAGTCAAGTTGCGATACTGAACAGGACATCATGGAGATGCCAGAAAACCCTAAACCAACCACATTGACCTGCATATATAAGTACACAGCAACATACACAGGACAAATCCAAACATTGTCCTGAATGTGTGTGAAAACAATGTGAATGTACTGAAATGTGTCTGTGCATGAATACAATGTTCGATCAGTGGGTCGAGAGAGAGAGAGAGAGCTCATACATGATTTGTTTGCACATCAATATAACAGACTCGCATGTGATTAATGTACGACTCCTGTACGTCACCCCAATCGTCTTTACATTGATTGCAATCCTCATCCATCAAAACTAGCGTGACGCTGGTTTACCTTATCCAGCCAAGAAACATAGTTTTGACATTCTGTTCAGACAGGAACAGTGCAATGCGGGAGGGCTCGAGCTCTTCAGATACAATGACAGAATATGACAGAGTTTGTGTTTTAAAGTGAAACAGACACTGGAATGAATAAATCTCTCTGGCATCTCTGATATAATCAGCATGGACTTTTAAGATCATCTAACTATGTGACATAAATTACGTTAATGATGCAATTTCACATGCTTCAGTAATATTTTTGCACTAAATTATTTTAATGTGTTAACGATTTTGAATTAATCACGAATTAATGCGTTAACGTTGACAGCCTTAATATATATATATATGTCCCCAACATCTACTGGAGCACCCTTTAGCTTTCTGTTATGAAGGGCAGTGTGTCTTTTCAGTTGTTTTCCAGCAGTCATCCTCGCAATTGTCACCACTTATTTGAGGTCTTTTAGCAAATCTTTAGCATACTCATCATAGTCGACATCATTGTCTCGCAAGACTGACCCAAACACCACATCAACAGGGAGTCTTGGAGTCTTGCCAAACATCAGTTGAAAAGGTGCATATCCAGTAGTTTTGTAGATTGTACAATTGTACAATTGTACGCAAATGTCAGTGATTTGAGCATTTGGGACCACCTTTGCTTTGCTGCAGGGGGCAGCACTCGAATCATGTTTCCGAGAGTCCTATCAAATCTTTCCATCACTCTATCGCCCATTGGGTGATACGGACTGGTGTGTGACTTTTCCACACTTACAACAGACAATAGCTTGGAAATTAATGCACTTTCAAAATTTGCTCCTTGATCAGAGTGAATTTGTTTGAGGAAACCATATATACAAAAAAAGTTGTTCCATAACTGTTTGGCAACAGCTTTGACTGATTTAGGCAATGAAAAGCATGTGCCAACTTTGAAAAATGATCAGTGACAACAAGAACTTACACTGACAACTTTCACTGGCTCCCGTTTACATTCACACTAGATGGTTTATAACCCCCCCCTCCACATAAGAAATCACTCTAGCCAATTTGCTGTCAGTCTGCTGCCTCTCTGCCAACTCTTCTTGGGACAGGCCCTTCAGTTTTGGCTGATCTGTGGGCACAGCATGATGAGCGTCGGCGCTCCCATTTGCGTGTCTCTCTTTAAAAGCCAATACAAATTGAATCCATATAGGTAGCACAAAAATTCTTTTTGCATACAAAACCAGAGACTTTAAACTTTCATATCAAGCCTCCAACATGCTTCTGTTGCGTTGTTTTCACCCTCTAATGAGTCTGAGTAATATGCATTTACAACAAAAATAGCACAGCCGTTAACTGAATACAAGTATGTATATTTCACATGCTCATAACTTCATGAAAAATGCACAGATCATAAAAAATCCATGTTCGTTTTCCAACATAGAATAACAAATAATAGATATCATTTTAAAGCTTAGAATCTCATCTTTTTAATGCATCTAACCATTTTGAAAAACTCCTAACGAGTGCTGAGAAGCACCTCTAAACCGGAGTTTACCGCCCGCTGGCGCCACCTGGCTGCGGAAAAAATGAACAACAATTTTTCAAACTATTCTTTAGGCTATCACCACGAAATTTGAACCAGATGCAGCTCACATATAGGAGAGCATCACCAAAAAAGAATTTTTTAGCAATCTTATTGTGTTCCTGAGTTATTCCATGTCAAATAAAAAAAAAAGAAAAATTATTTAAAAAAAAAATGATATATATTTTTTGTCTTTTATCAGCTGTTTCTCAGCAAGAAAATATCCAAATGTAATGTAATTTATATTTTCTTAAAATTTAAAACGTTTTCTATCAAATGATACCTACCTTTTGACTCTCCTTGCTAGAGTTTTGGAGTTATGAGTCTTTACTTTTGTGTGTGTTGCTCAGAAAAAAAAACTCTAAAAAAGCCTTCAGGTCTTAAAGGGTTAAAGGTTTTTGTGTATTTTGAACGATCACAGTCATGTTTTGGTCAATTTACTCACTCACAGAAGAATACAATGATTCTAGATCGGCATCAAAAACTTGGGGAGCTTCATAAGGCCCAACATCCCCCTTTCCCGCCACATACAGCCTTTTAGTTTCCTTGCTGGCCAGGGGGCATGCTGCCAGTGAGGCCCTGACACGTCCATCAGCATTTGGGCACACAAAACGCGTGTGATTTGTGGTATAGCATACAAAATAGAGCCCATTTTCCAGACAATAATAAGATTTGGAATGGTTAAAGTCCCCACAAACCCTTACACACACCCTATTTTCTGTAGGTTTTGTCAGACCACTTGGAACCCTTTCCAACACATGTTCCAATTGTGTAATCAGGTGCTCTAAAGATTCAACTGAGCCGCAAGCAAAGGACTGCCGAACTTGAGGAGCATTACTTTTGGCTTCTGCTACCTCATAATTGCTAACCTTAACATGAGCAGAAGGTAAGATTTGCATTACAGTGTCATGTTTCTGAGCTAAGCATGACAACTGATTTCAGGTATATTTGGTTTTTCTTTGAAATTCATCCAGCCTTTCTTGCACTTCAGCAGCCATCCAGTGCTGCTGAGGTTAACATCTGAAAATCAACTGCAAATGAGGGTCCGGGCAATGTCTAACAAACATGACTGTCACCTCCTGAGATGGATTATCAAGTTTCTTCCCTTGTCTTTTCAAACAGTCCTCTGCTACATCAATTGCCCTATTTAACCTTATACAAGAGTCAAATGGGCTTTCCCCTTTGAGCGACAAAGTAGCATAACAATCAGCCAAGGGCATAGCAGAGTACACTGTATCATCAAAATGTTGCTTCAGGATGTCAAAAATAGATCCAGGACCATCACTTAAGTTAGTATTTGCAGTGTTGCATAGGGATATTTTAACATCATGTGCCCTCCCCATTAATTGGCTCAGAAATTCTTCAGCCTTACATTCTTTGCTATACTCACATTTAAGCAAGTATACTGACATGAGTTCCACCCATTCATATGTTGTGCATTTATCAGTACCATCTCCATGATAGTATGCTGGCTCTTTAACATCAGAATGTAATAGCAGCTTCACATTTTGCATTTCAGAGGGAACACTGCTGCCGGTGTGTCCCGCACTCGATTCCAGACAAGATACAATATTATCATTGATGGATTGGCCTATTTGTTTCACAACAGTGGCCAACATATCCATATAAATACCACCCTCTGCAGTTGCAGTCCTTAATTCATTAACTTCTGTCACGTTAACCTCAGGCTGATCAATTGGAGGTCTTTCCCCACAATTCAGATAGGTTACCCGTGGCATGGAAGTTAGTGGGTAGCCAGAAAACGCCCTTACCCACAGAAAATGTTACATCAGTTTGATACATACCTCTCCCTCTACCTAGGCCTGGCATGTTAAATTTCTCCATCTTTTCACACTCTACTAAACCCAAAATTAAATAACCAACCCACTACAAGAAAAGTAAGGTATCCGAAACAGTAAATATTTCAGATAATATGCATATCAATCAAATTTTGAATAACCATGATCCCAATCCATAAATTATACTCAGTTCTATGTTTGTATATGCGTATGCAGTAGTGTATGCAACCACCTTATCTTCACTTCCAAGCTCTGCCTTGCGTCGATGCTCTGACCTCTGCTTTTGCCTCGCACTAGTCCTCCGAAGTCCACTGTACACTGATGCTCAGATGTCCTTCTTGTGCTAATCCTGGCATTGTGCCAGTCCTCCAAAGTCTGTCGTGCACCGATGATCAGATTTTCGCCCGCTAAGTTCTGCCTGGCGTCAAACATCCGACATGAATGCTCAGAAGACCCATCATGGTACCAATGTAACTAGTCTCTTTTCCTCTTTACGCTGTGTTGTCAATAAAGCGTGTGCTTCAAGAAATCATCTCCCATCAATTTATTCACTGAGAAAAAACACTGAGAAAACACTGTAACGCTGGCCTTACTTACACACACGAACTGATAGGTGCAATAGAGGGCACACAAAACACAGAGAACCAGCCAGCCAATAGGAAGCCCTGTTAACCCTTATTTTTAACATCATTCTTAGCAAGTGGAGACACACAATATATAAATACAGTAAATATATATGTGTGTGTGTGTGTTTATAAATAACTGTTGCATGTGCACGTCACATCAGCCTGCTCTGAAAACACCCGCTGTCCTCTGAGTTCACAGTTCTCTCTCTGCTGCAGGAGAAGCTTCTGAGCACACGAGGACAGAATGCCTCCAACCAGCTGTACGAGCTGCTTCAGTCGGAGCTCCAGCTGCGGCCCGACGACACCTACATCAACCTCAAGCTGGTGCGTCTGTACAGCGCAGACGGCCGGCACGAGGAGGCGCTGAAGCACTGTCTCGCGGTGGAGAAGACTGGCCTTCTGAGGGACCGTCTGGAGTGGTACGAGCTTCTGGTCAGCACCCTTCAGGTCAGTGACTCTGTCAGTCTCCTCTTATGTTAGACCAGGGTTTTTACATCATCAAATCATGAAAAATCATTTGACTGACTCTTACACGGGTTGTTTTTGGGATAGTTCACCCAAAACTTTTGCTCGGACAAGGATGATTTCTTCTGTAATGTTACCATGAAAGGTTTAAGCAGATCAAGGGAAGTTGGTGGTATGATGCTGTCGTGAGTGTGATCAGTCTGCTGTGTTTCAGGAGTGTCTCTGCCAGCCGAGCGTGGCGTCGAATGAGCAGGCGTCGCGCAAGATTCACAAAGAGCTGCTGCTGGCGCTCTGCAGCCGCATCAGACTGACACTGACGGTGAAGAGCTGTGAGGAGAGCGCTGATGCTCTCTCGAGGTACGTGAACACAAGCCTGTCAGGCCATAGCGCCAGCACATGAACCGATCATCTCTTCCTCTTTACTACTAGATACAGCACCAAATAAAAATGAATGAACATCAGAAGGAATGATGAAAGATACAGAACAACTTACTCATGTCTCATGTAATTGATCAATCAGTGTTTCAGCCACAGAGAGACGTCAATAAAACAGCTTGAGAACAATGTCACATAACATCACATTTACTTCAGAATAGACATTCAATGACCATAAACTTGATAGTCAGCTAGAAAAATAAATTTAGAGAAGATAGTTTTGATAAATATATGCACTAGAATACATTTTCATTCTACAAACCCGATTCCAAAAAAGTTGGGATACTGTACAAATTGTGAATAAAAACAGAATGCAATGATGTGGAAGTTTCAAATTTCAATATTTTATTCAGCATACAACATAGATGACATATCAAATGTTTAAACTGAGAAAATTTATAAATTTAAGGGAAAATTAAGTTGATTTTAAATTTCATGATATCAACACATCTCAAAAAAGTTGGGACAAGGCCATGTTTACCACTGTGTGGCATCCCCTCTTCTTTTTCTAACAGTCTGCAAACGTCTGGGGACTGAGGAGACAAGTTGCTCAAGTTTAGGAATAGGAATGTTGTCCCAGTCTTGTCTAATACAGACTTCTAGTTGCTCAACTGTCTTAGGTCTTCTTTGTCGCATCTTCCTCTTTATGATGCGCCAAATGTTTTCTATGGGTGAAAGATCTGAACTGCAGACTGGCCATTTCAGTACCTGGATCCTTCTTCTACGCAGCCATGATGTTGTAATTGATGCAGTATGTGGTCTGGCATTGTCATGTTGGAAAATGCAAGGTCTTCCCTGAAAGAGACAACGTCTGAATAGGAGCATATGTTGTTCTAGAACTTGGATATACCTTTCAGCATTGATGGTGCCTTTCCAGATGTGTAAGCTGCCCATGCCACAGGCACTCATGCAACCCCATACCATCAGAGATGCAGGCTTCTGAACTGAGCGCTGATAACAACTTGGGTTGTCCTTGTCCTCTTTAGTCCGGATGACATGGCGTCCTAGTTTTCCAAAAAGAACTTCAAATTTTGATTAGTCTGACCACAGAACAGTTTTCCACTTTGCCACAGTCCATTTTAAATGAGCCTTGGCCCGGAGAAAACGCCTGCGCTTCTGGATCATGTTTAGATATGGCTTCTTTTTTGACCTATAGAGTTTTAGCCGGCAACGGCGAATGGCACGGTGGATTGTGTTCACCGACAATGTTTTCTGGAAGTATTCCTGAGCCCATGTTGTGATTTCCATTAAAGTAGCATTCCTGTATGTGATGCAGTGCCGTCTAAGGGCCCGAAGATCACGGGCATCCAGTATGGTTTTCCGGCCTTGACCTTTACGCACAGAGATTGTTCCAGATTCTCTGAATCTTTGGATGATATTATGCACTGTAGATGATGATAACTTCAAACTCTTTGCAGTTTTTCTCTGAGAAACTCCTTTCTGATATTGCTCCACTATTTTTCACCGCAGCATTGGGGAATTGGTGATCCTCTGCCCATCTTGACTTCTGAGAGACACTGCCACTCTGAGAGGCTCTTTTTATACCCAATCATGTTGCCAATTGACCTAATAAGGTGCAAATTGGTCCTCCAGCTGTTCCTTATATGTACATTTAACTTTTCTGGCCTATTATTGCTACCTGTCCCAACTTTTTTGGAATGTGTAGCTCTCATGAAATCCAAAATGAGCCAATATTTGGCATGACATTTCAAAATGTCTCACTTTCAACATTTGATATGTTATCTATATTCTATTGTGAATAAAATATAAGTTTATGAGATTTGTAAATTATTGCATTCCTTTTTTATTCACAATTTGTACAGTGTCCCAATTTTTTGGAATCGTGTTTGTATTTTTACTTAATGTATGTTTAAATAAATCCATCATGAAAACAAGTTATGACTTGCGAAACAAGTTACCCTTGCCACCGCTTAAATGTTCATATTTTACAAACATAATTATATAATTAATATGGTGGCCCAGTAATTAAAAAAGCAAACATAAGTTCACAACACAACGGAATAAAGCCACAACACAACGGAATAAAGCCACAACACAACGGAATAAAGCCACAATACAACGGAATAAAGCCACAACACAACGGAATAAAGCCACAACACAACGGAAATGCTCCCGACCACTTGGGGGCTCTCAGAGCTCGGTAATATTAGTATTCCTTGCCACTGTTCTATAAAGTCGACAGTCTTACAAAGATATCAGTACCATGATTAGTTTTAAGTATGTAAACACTGTATATCGACATGAAATATTAATTAAAAATCAACTACGTGCACAATAGCTTCATATTTATACCTGTGAATGATTTGACACGATACCACAGCGCATGATGAAGGGAACATCCACCAATTCCTCCAAGTGGTTAAAACGTATAATTTGTATTCATTAAAATTACTTTGTTTAACATTTAAAAACAGACATATTCAAATTCCAAAGCTTTTTAGTTCCTGTTGGTAAGACTGACAAGCTTTGGAATTTGAATATGTCTGTTTTTAAATGTTATAAGTAATTTTAATGAATACAGACGTTCCCTTCACCATGCACCGTGGTAGCGCTTCAAATCATTCACAGGTATAAATATGAAGCTATTTTGCACGTAGGTGATTTTGAATTAATATTTCATGTCGATATACGGTGGTTATATACTAATCGTGGTATTGATATTACTGCCGACTCTATAGAACATTGGCAAGGAAAACTAACTTTACCGAGCTCTGAGAGCCCCCAAGTGGTCGGGAGCATTTCCGTTGTGTTGTGGCTTGATTCCGTTGTGTTGTGGCTTTATTCCGTTGCGTTGTGAACTTATGTTTGCTTTTTTAATTTTGTTGTGTTGTGCACTACTGGGCCACCATAAATTAAAGTTGATATAAAAACTGCCTTATGTGCATTTTAAATATTTGTATGGAACTTTGAGTGTTCATTAATAAATACTTTTGATTTATCATTTTTTATATATTTTTATATATTTATACATTTAACACTCTGAGGTCTGAGGGTATCGCCGGCGATACCACCACGTTTTTTTTTCTTACCAGTGTGAAAGAGACTCAAAATACTCCGTTAATGTTGCACATACAATTAAGAGTTATACACCATTTTAATCTGTGGAATATCTTCTTTTATTTGTGTACACTCAGAGTAAAAACAAAATGTTGTGCTTTTTGTAAAATAAAGAAAACTAACATGATGCGTGATCTCTCGTCTACCTCTGAAGGAAGTCCAATCTGATAGTTCTCAGAAAATGAACTGTAACTTAGTGAATACTAATCACAAAAAAATTAGACTTATGTCTAAAAAAACGTTGACATGTCAGGTTTTAAATCGTGTAAGTCAAATCGAAAACAAACATTCTGTGTTTATGTAATCTGTATGAAAAGAGAGCCATGTCAGAAATCCGTGATTCAGCTCATTATCCGCTAATGCGGCCACGCCCACGGAGTCAGCGCTATTCAGACGCAAATTCTGAGTCAATACATGTATTCATCGTCTCAATCGTGTATTTATTGTCTTGAAAAGTTTTTTGAATAGCCATAGTTAGCGATCTCTGGCCTCTGTTAGTTCAGTTATTTCCTGGATTGCCTATTCTTCTTTAGCATTGGCATTTGTGGACTAAAAGTGCACAGAGCGCCCTCCGGCTGCAAGTATGAATTGTAAACACAGTATCCAGCGTTCACAGTGACGACAATAAATAATGAATAAATACTCCTCTGTATAGAAAATTGACATAAACATGAGAATCCATCAATATTTCTCCAAATGTGCATGCTTTTAAGCTAAAAGCCTATATGAAATGCCATAGAGGTAACATAATTGTTCAGACACTTTGCATCACAGAAATACATTATATTTTAAAGAATATAATAGAATACCATTATTTTAAATTGTAATAATATTTCACAGTATTGCTGTTTTTTCTGTATGTTTGATTTACACCATGATTAGATTTGAATCATGATCAACAGGGTTTTTTCACAGCCTACCTGACTGAAAGGCCTCATTAATATGCAAGTCATTTCAGGTCATTATTATGTGATTCTTTTGTCTTCTCAGGTGAGAATCACCCATTATACATGAGGATTCACACCTCCACGCATACTGTGTTTCTTGACCAAAGATGTTTTAGAAAATTTAAATCTCTCTATTGTTTTATATGAACAAGCAGGCAGCATAATTTTTACCTCATTTTGAAGCAAAAACTCTAGTCTACAACCTCAAATACCCAGAAGTCTTGTGAACAAAGATTTAATATATATATTTTGGCTTTATTTCAGTGACTTAAGTTTTTTGTTTTTTCAATAACCATGCATAAACGTTATTCCTTCAAAAACACAAACATGTACATACATGTTCCTCACATATTATTGTAGCCTAGTTTGTGCTGAATACAGTGTAATGACACTTTTTCCATTAATATGTTTATGAACAACTGAAAAAAGCACAAATGTCAGGGCATGTCAAAACTTCTCCAGGGTCCCAAAAATCCTCAGACCCCTGAGGGTTAATTTATCATTAAATAAACTATAATTTCAGTTTTGGTAAATTCAGTGCATCACTAGTTTGTAACATGACTAGTCATTCTGTTTTTTGTATAGTCAGGGCCGATGTTAAAGGATTAGTTCACTTTCAAATTAAAATTATCCCATGCTTTACTCACCCTCAAGCCATCTGAAGTAAGATATCTAGCTTCTGCCAGACTGCCTTTCGTATTCAAGTTACAAAAAAAAATGGAACTGGCGTTGCGTCAGTTAAGCTTTTCCTGTAAGTTGAAAAAGGAAGACATAGGACAAGGTTCATTCTCGTGTTACGCAGAACGTTTGAGCTTCATCAAGAACCAATGAGGTTCATTCTCATGTTACGCAGCACGTTTGAGCTTCCTCAAGAACCAATGAGGTTCATTCTCGTGTTACGCAGCACATTTGAAGTTCCTCAAGACCCAATGAGGATCATTCTCGTGTTACGCAGCACGTTTGAACTTCGAGAACCAGTGAGGTTCATTCTCGTGTTACGCAGCACGTTTGAACTTCATCGAGAACCAGTGAGGTTCATTCTCGTGTTACGCAGCACGTTTGAGCTTCATCGAGAACCAGTGAGGTTCATTCTCGTGTTACGCAGCATGTTTGAGCTTCTGCAAGAACCAATGAGGTTCATTCTCATGTTACGCAGCACGTTTGAGCTTCCTCAAGAACCAATGAGGTTCATTCTCATGTTACGCAGCACGTTTGAGCTTCAGCAAGAACCAGTGAGGTTCATTCTCTTGTTACGCAGCACGTTTGAGCTTCCTCAAGAACCAATGAGGTTCATTCTCATGTTACGCAGCACGTTTGAGCTTCAGCAAGAACCAGTGAGGTTCATTCACGTGTTACGCAGCACGTTTGAGCTTCAGCAAGAACCAGTGAGGTTCATTCTCGTGTTACGCAGCACGTTTGAGCTTCATCGAGAACTAGTGAGGTTCATTCTCGTGTTACGCAGCACGTTTGAGCTTCCTCAAGAACCAGTGAGGTTCATTCTCGTGTTACGCAGCACGTTTGAGCTTCAGCAAGAACCAGTGAGGTTCATTCTCGTGTTACGCAGCACATTTGAGCTTCCTCGAGAACCAGTGAGGTTCATTCTCGTGTTACGCAGCACGTTTGAGCTTCATCGAGAACCAGTGAGGTTCATTCTCGTGTTACGCAGCACGTTTGAGCTTCATCGAGAACCAGTGAGGTTCATTCTCGTGTTATGCAGCACATTTGAGCTTCCTCAAGAACCAATGAGGTTCATTCTCACGTTACGCGGCACGTTTGAGCTTCAGCGAGAACCAATGAGGTTCATTCTCATGTTACGCAGCACGTTTGAACTTCATCGAGAACCAATGAGGTTCATTCTCGTGTTACGCAGCACGTTTGAACTTCATCGAGAACCAGTGAGGTTCATTCTCGTGTTACGCAGCACGTTTGAGCTTCATCGAGAACCAGTGAGGTTCATTCTCGTGTTACGCAGCACATTTGAGCTTCCTCAAGAACCAGTGAGGTTCATTCTCGCGTTACGCAGCACGTTTGAGCTTCCTCAAGAACCAATGAGGTTCATTCTCGTGTTACACAGCACGTTTGAGCTTCAGCAAGAACCAGTGAGGTTCATTCTCTTGTTACGCAGCACGTTTGAGCTTCCTCAAGAACCAATGAGGTTCATTCTCATGTTACGCAGCACGTTTGAGCTTCAGCAAGAACCAGTGAGGTTCATTCACGTGTTACGCAGCACGTTTGAGCTTCAGCAAGAACCAGTGAGGTTCATTCTCGTGTTACGCAGCACGTTTGAGCTTCATCGAGAACCAGTGAGGTTCATTCTCGTGTTACGCAGCACGTTTGAGCTTCCTCAAGAACCAGTGAGGTTCATTCTCGTGTTACGCAGCACGTTTGAGCTTCAGCAAGAACCAGTGAGGTTCATTCTCGTGTTACGCAGCACATTTGAGCTTCCTCGAGAACCAGTGAGGTTCATTCTCGTGTTACGCAGCACATTTGAGCTTCCTCGAGAACCAGTGAGGTTCATTCTCGTGTTATGCAGCACGTTTGAGCTTCATCGAGAACCAGTGAGGTTCATTCTCATGTTACGCAGCACGTTTGAGCTTCATCGAGAACCAGTGAGGTTCATTCTCGTGTTATGCAGCACATTTGAGCTTCCTCAAGAACCAATGAGGTTCATTCTCACGTTACGCGGCACGTTTGAGCTTCAGCGAGAACCAATGAGGTTCATTCTCATGTTTTGAGCACGTTTGAACTTCATCGAGAACCAATGAGGTTCATTCTCGTGTTACGCAGCACGTTTGAACTTCATCGAGAACCAGTGAGGTTCATTCTCGTGTTACGCAGCACGTTTGAGCTTCATCGAGAACCAGTGAGGTTCATTCTCGTGTTACGCAGCACATTTGAGCTTCCTCAAGAACCAGTGAGGTTCATTCTCGTGTTACGCAGCACGTTTGAGCTTCCACAAGAACCAGTGAGGTTCATTCGTGTTACGCAGCACATTTGAGCTTCAGCAAGAACCAATGAGGTTCATTCTCGTGTTATGCAGCACGTTTGAGCTTCATCAAGAACCAATGAGGTTCATTCTCGTGTTACGCAGCACGTTTGAGCTTCCACAAGAACCAATGAGGTTCATTCTCGTGTTACGCAGCATGATTGAGCTTCAGCAAGAACCAATGAGGTTCATTCTCGTGTTACGCAGCACGTTTCAACTTCCTCAAGAACCAGTGAGGTTCATTCTCGTGTTACGCGGCACGTTTGAGCTTCCTCAAGAACCAGTGAGGTTCATTCTCGTGTTACGCGGCACGTTTGAGCTTCATCAAGAACCAATGAGGTTCATTCTCGTGTTACGCAGCACGTTTGAGCTTCCACAAGAACCAATGAGGTTCATTCTCGTGTTACGCAGCACGATTGAGCTTCAGCAAGAACCAATGAGGTTCATTCTCGTGTTACGCAGCACGTTTCAACTTCCTCAAAAACCAGTGAGGTTCATTCTCGTGTTACGCAGCACATTTCAACTTCCTCAAGAACCAGTGAGGTGTTACGCAGCACGTTTGAGCTTCAGCAAGAACCAGTGAGGTTCATTCGCATGATCATAAACGTACTTCACACGGCTCCAGGGTGTTAATAAAGGCCTTCTGAAGCAGAGCGATGCGTTTGTGTAAAAAAGTTATGAAGTAAAATATCTAGCTTTTGCCAGACCGCCTTCTGTATTCAAGTTACAAAAAAAAATGGAACTGGCGTTGCGTCAGTTAAGCTTTTTCCGTAAGTTAAAAAAGGGAAGGCATAGGACGGAGTGCAAGCTTTTTGAACTGCAAGATGTGTTGCACTTTCTTCCTAAGTTGAATACGGAAGGTGGTCTGGCGGAAGCTAGATATTTTACTTCATAACTTGTTAAATATGGATATTTTTTTACACAAACGCATCGCTTCACTTTAGAAGGCCTTTATTAACCCTCCAGAGCTGTGTGGAGTACATTTATGATGGATGGATGTGGATGGAGACACTTTCTTCAGCTCATACTCATTGATTCCCTTCACTGCCATTATAAAGCTTGCATGTGTCAGGATATTTATTAATATAACTCTGATTGTGTTCCTCGGAAAGAAGAAAGTCATATACACCTTGAGGGTAGGTAAAGCTTGAGTAATTTTCATTTGAAAGTGAACTGATCCCAACAATATAATTTCTCTATATCTCACTCAACAATGTGTTGCGGGAGAGGGGAAATAAGAGCTATTGCTTTAAGACCACTATCTATGGGTGTTCTAGTCCTTAGCGAAATGCTTTATGGGTAATATAGTTCAGATCAAGCGTGCTCATGTGATGGATATGTATGCTCTCACTGTGCTGTGCAAAAGAAGATTTTCTGTTGCTTTTCTGTTAGTTTATTCAAGTCAGTCCACCCAGAAGTTATTGTGTAACTGTAACAACTTTACCCTGCAAGAATTAGTAAAATGGAATGCATTTGCAAACTTTGTTCCTCTCATCATTGCACAAAAGCAAACTAATGTGCTGTTACACATCGCTGTGAATGGCAGAAGCAGTGAAAGTAACAAACACAACCTTGTACATTATACATTAGGCCCATAGATATTAGATATTAGATTTGTCCCGGACAAAATTTAATGTTGCTTGTACTACTAGTCTGAACAGGTTCCATATTCTTAGTTACAAAAAATGTATAAGGTTTTTAATTGGCAGTAATTATTAGTTAATAAAGCCACTTTGGCTAGTAAATGATGCTGGGCAGTTTTCACCCAGACTCAAAGATGTCATTTTTCATGATTAGCCTGCTAGATTACATTAAATCTTCAGTCATCAGCCTTCAGACGTTCACATTGTGTTGCTGCAGTTTGGACCATGCGATGCAGTCTCTGAAGGACATGGCCACGAACACGCTGGACGGGCTGTCGGAGGTGTTCACGGAGACGAGGGCTCAGCTGTACCTGTACGCCGGGACGCTGCTGCTGAAGATGGCGCAGGACGGGGCGCAGCAGTGGAGGGCTGTGCAGGATTTAGCTGCTCTCTGTTATCTCGTGGCCTATCAGGTATGACGTGTGTTTCCTCTGCTTCGTTCAGCTCCTGTGATCGCCCACTGTACCGTTTCACATCCTTGTCTCCCTCAGGCTCCGAGACCCAAAGCCAAGAGTTTGAAAAGTGAGCACGCGTCCCATGAGCCTTTGGAGCTGCTGGCCTCGGATCGCCAGAGTCAGGCGGGTCACATGCTGTTGAATCTGAGCCTGGACGTGGAGCAGCTGCTGAAGGACGTGGTGGAGGCGTTCGGGAACCGGCGAGCGCCGAGCTCTCTGTTCGACCTGCTCTTCAGCACACAGACCCACGAGCAGCTCTCCTTCATCTACAATGACGAGATGCATGTGGTCAGCGCACATGTGCCCAGCGCCGCAGATCTGGCCAAGTGGGACAGCGGTGAGTGTCAGACCGACTGTAGGTCTAGGGGTTCAGATTACATTGAGGTTTTTGAGTCACATATTGGCAAAAAAAGGAGACAAAGACTGTATTATTTAAAGAACACTTTAGGTACTAGACCAAAGATTGAACAAATAATAGAATTTATTGTAAAATAACCATGCATAAATAAAGATCGTTGTTAAAGCTGTGTTTTGTTATTTTGAATAACATTGACACAAATAGCAGCAGGTATTTATAGGTTGCTGTCACTTTAAAGATATAGTTCACCCAAAAATGAAGCTTCTGTAATTTACTCACCCTCATGTTGTTCCAAACCTGTAAGACTTTCATTTATCTTCTAAAGACAAATTAAGATATTTTAAATGAACTCTGAAATATTCCTGTCCCTCCATTGACAGTCCATGCAACTACCACTTTGACACCTCAGTTGTGGCCAAATGGTTAGAGAGTTGGTTTGTAACCTGAAGGTCATGGGTTTGAGTCTCAGTACTAGCAGGAAATGTAGGTGGGGAAAGTGAATGTACAGCACTCTCTTCCACTCTCATTACCCAGAACTAAGGAGCCCTTGAACAAGACACCTGACCACCAATCGCTCACCAGGCACTGCAGCAAAAATGGCTGCTCCGGGTGTGTGTTCAGTACTCACTGCTGAGTGTGTGCACTTGGATGGGTGAAATGCAGCACAAATTCCGAGTATGGGACACCATATTTGGCTACACGTCACACGTAAAACTATCCAATAAATATACCAATGAGGTTCATTCTCGTGTTACACAGCACGTTTGAGCAAGAACTTGTGCTTGTGCATCAATCAAGTTCTTTTGAGCTTCTGTTTATGCCCACTGATCAATGTTTATATGTGAAAAAAAGCCTAAATTAAATCTGGTCATCATATGGATTTCGTCTCTTCAGGAAACTCTGGACTAAACCAGTCAATTCATAATTAATGACAGAATTTTCATTTTTGGCTGAACTGAAACCATTAAGACAAAATACATGGATCCAATATTATGATACACATCTAATTTCTTTCTTTACTCTTAATGTTCACTTAATACTTTGTTTGAGGGTACTTGCCGACCCGGGTATATTTTGAGAGAATTTGGTGTGTGAGTCTATTCAATTGCAAGGAGATGTGAAAGAGAAATGAATTCAGTGTTTGCACACTGTCTGAAACGCTCCTCTCTGTGATAACAGCATGCAAGTGCTGAATTAAGTTCTCTTTCATTTTGCAATAATTTGCGGGTCACATGCGTGCCGGATGGGTCAGTACGAATCAGGGATCAGCTGCGGTCCGTTACAGCGTTTGTGCTGACTGTGTGTGTGTGTGTGTGTGTGTGTGTGTTGACACAGGTGCGGTGCTGCTGCACGCGGGCGATCTTCAGCACCTGGCGTGGCTCGGCCTGCAGTGGGCGCTGATGGAGCAGAGCGTCAGCCTGCAGCACTGGCTCAAGCAGCTCTTCCCTCGCCTCACGCTCGAGACCTCCAAACTGGACACCAACGCACCTGAGTCCATCTGCCTGCTCGACCTGGAGGTGCGTCCACCCTCTTCTCACCGTCAGTGAGGGGGAAACATTCACCTACATTTGAAACATGCACAGTCTCTGAAATGAGTTTAGTTGATCCAGATGTTCATTCATGTCTGATGATTGTGCTGTTGTAGGTGATGTAGCCTCTCTAAAATGCAGCATTTTTGTTAATGCAGTTATTTAATGCCTGTGTGTAAATCTCTAACATAAATATTGACATATTTAAGAAATCAAATGCATTTCTTAGGGCTGTAATCCATTAGCACAGCCTGTCTTCTGTCATACTGTTGTAAAGGACTGTGGAAAAGGCACAATCCCAGGATCTCAGCGGACCTGTTGAAGCACCTCAGCTGTAGCTCTGAGTATATGTGATGTGTTGCAGGTGTTCTTGTGTGGCGTTGTGTTCAGCAGTCAGACGCAGCTGCAGGAGACGGCACGGATGGCCTCGTGCTCCTCGCCGCATCAGCCCCGGTGTTTGCCTCTGAACATCGTGAAGCTCCTGTCCTCCTCCAAGCAGCGCGAGTGGTGGGACGCCGTCTACAGTCTGATCCACAAGAGAGTGCAGTGAGTGATTGTCCTGCTGTGAGTGTGAGCCTGACGCATGGCTCCGTGTCTGACTGCAGTGTTTTCTCATGTGTGATAGGCCTTGGATATCGGCTAAACTGCGGCTGCTGGTTCAGCACGGTCTCGGCACGCTGCGCGCCGGTGAGAAACACGGCTTTCAGCCGGCGCTGCTCATCCACTGGGCTCAGCATCTCACTGACGTGGTACGTCTGCTCACAGCCGTCCTCGAGATGCTCGTTCTGAGCCAGGAGTTATGGGCTGCTCTGGTCTTCATCATGTGCTGGAAAAAGAAATGTTACGTTTGTCATATATTTAATATTCAGCCAACATGCATTTCACTGCATTGGAATTCATGTTCTGTTTCTGTGAACAGTAAAGCCTCGCATTCTTTGATTTGATTGGCTGTCTCAGTCACTTTGACATTGACAAGTGCTGATGGACCACTGGGAAAGAGCAGCAAATTTTTTTTTTTACTTTTTTTTCCCGATTAACTACTGGGGAGACGTTTACCTCTATACTAGATATTGCATTAAGTCAAGTCAAGTCATCTTTATTTATTTAGTGCTTATACATATTGTTTCAAAGCAGCTTCACAGTGACAATAGGAACATTATTATAGAGCTAAAGTTGGTTTTTGATTGAATCACTTCCGTTGTAAAAATTGTTAATTATTACTTTAGGTGCTGCTTAAATGACAGCTTTCCTACTGAAAACCGAAGACATTTAATGCATTCTTGCCGTTCATTTACGTGTTTTATCTATGGTCCACATAATACAGAAAAATTAGTTGTGTCCGCGGATCTATGCGAACTGGAATAATTTTGATAATGTTTTATCTATACATAGAAAGGAAAGGGAAATGGGCCTTCGCAGGGGATAGATTCGTTGAAATGTCAGGACTGCGTTATCATCATGTCTAGATGCAGGTCCTTCATCCCATCTGGATACGACCTGGATCTGGCAGGCTGCGGCAAACCTCGGGATAAACAGAGAAAGACTAATATTAGTGTAGACGCCATTCTTCTTATGATGTAGCGAGTACATCAGGTGTTATGGGTAGTGTTTCCGGTTCTGGCTGACCTAATCTATGCAGCCTAACAATTTACATGATTTGAATTATAGAAGTAGATAATGGTTCATGTGTATGCAAGTTTAAACTGATGTGTTTTTAGTCTAGATTTAAACTGACAGAGTGTGTCTGCTTCATGAACAGTGATAGGAAGACTGTTCCAATGTTTAGGTGCTAAATAGGAAAAGGATCTACCGCTTGCAGTTGATTTTGATATTCTAGGTATTATCAGCTGGCCTGAATTCTGAAATCACAATAAACGTGAAGGACAATAATGCATTAAGAGCTCGCTCAGGTACTGGGGAGCTAAACCATTTAGTGCTTTGTAAGTAATTAGCAAGATTTTAAAATCTATATGATGTTTAACAGGAAGCCAATGCAGTGATGACAGAACTGGGCTAATACGGTCATACTTCCTAGTTCTAGTAAGAACTCTAGCTGCTGCATTTTGTATGAGCTGTAGTTTATTTATCAAGCGAGCAGAACAACCACCCAGTAGAGCGTTACAGTAATCTAGCCTTGAGGTCATGAACGCATGAACTAACTGTTCTTCATTTGTCATTGAGAGCATATGTCGTAGTTTAGATATATTTTTAAGATGGAAGAATGTGGTTTTGCAGATGCTAGTAACATGGCCTTCAAATGAAAGATTGGTATCAAAGAGCACACCCAGGTTCCTAGCTGACAACGAAGACTTAACAGAGCAGCTATCAAGTGTTAGACAGTATTCTAGATTATTGCGTGAAGTAGTTTTCGGTCCAAAAATTAGAATCTCTGTTTTTTCTGAATTTAGTAGTAGGAAATTACTGGTCATCCAATTTTTTATATCAGCTATGCATTACGTTAATTTTGTGAATTGGTAAGTTTCGTCAGGGCGCGAAGAAATATAGAGCTGAGTATCATCAGCGTAACAATGAAAACTAACGCCATGCTTCCAAATGATATCTCCCAAGGGTAGCATGTACAGAGTAAAAAACAACGGTCCTAGTACTGAGCCTTGCGGTACTCCATATTGAACTTGTGATCGATTTGACATCTCTTCCTTTACTACTACAAACTGATAAGAGTCGGACAGGAATGATTTGAACCACGACAATGCAATTGCATTAATGCCAACATAATTTTCGAGTCTATTTAAAAGAATATTGTGATCAATAGTGTCAAATGCAGCACTAAGATCCAGTAACAGTAATAGAGAGATACAACCACGATCTGATGATAAGAGCAAATCATTAGTAACTCTAATGAGAGCAGTCTCAGTACTATAGTACGGTCTAAATCCTGACTGGAAATCCTCACAGATACTATTTCTTTCTAAAAAGGAACATAGTTGTGATGAAACTGCCTTTTCTAGTATTTTTGACAGAAAAGTGAGATTTGAGATTGGCCTGTAATTGACTAATTCTCTAGGATCAAGTTGTGTTTTTTTAATAAGAGGTTTAATAATAGCCAGCTTAAAGGTTTTTGGTACGTATCCTAGTGATAAAGATGAATTAACAATATTAAGAAGAGGATCTATGACCTCTGGAAGCATCTCTTTCAATAGCTTAGTCGGTATAGGGTCTAACATACGTGTTGATTTTGATGATTTAACAAGTTCAGACAATTCTTCCTCTCCTAAAGCAGTAAATGAATTTTTCCTCAGGGACACTACAATGGACTGTCTGACACGATACTGTAGTAGACGTTGCATGGTTATAATTTTCTCTAATATTATCAATCTTGCAAGTAAAGAAGTTCATAAAGTCATTACTGCTGTGCTCTTTGGAAACATCAGAAGTTGAAGCTCTATTTCTCATTAATTTAGCCACTGTATCAAATAAATACCTAGGGTTGTGTTTGTTTTCTTCTCAGAGATTTGAAAAATACATAGATCTTGCATTTTTTAAGGACTTTCTGTACTCAATCATTCTCTCTCCACGAAATGTGAAAAACTTCTAGTTCCCTTTCGTGGGAACGATCGACGCTACGTCGGATGACGTGATGGGAACCCTCTGTATTTTGTGTTCGTGAAGCACCTCTGTATTCAACCAATGAAAAGACGCGACGTCAGAGGCGGGTGACGTCACGGATCAGGAAGCTATAAAGCATACCTGAACACAAAGCACGCCAGCTTCTGTTGTCTTCAGCAAGCGCTCTCTGTATCTCATTTGTCTTATTTATTGTTGTCTGTCTGATACATTCACACAGTGATCTCTTCGTCCGAGGACAAGAGTTTCAAAGCACAATATAAAGACACAGTTATTATGGTGGAAAAGCAGCAATTTAGAAAGTGTGCTCCTCCCTGCCCACGCTTCATTGTGGCTGGGGATACACACGATATGTGCGTAAAATGCCTGGGGGTTGAGCATGCACAGGCGGCTCTCGAGGGAGCCGTCTGTGTGCACTGTGAGCGGCTGACCCTCAGAGTGCTGCGATCGCGTCGAGCGCTCTTCGAGGAGGACGCTGAGGCGAGTGTTCCCCGCGGGTCTGGTCCCGCTGCTGCCGAGGCACAGCGCAGGCTGCACTCGTGGGGTTCACAGATGGATCTAGCGGAGGGGGAAGAGACGGGCTCTGCCTTATCGCTTCCCTTACCCGCTAGACCCAGTGTCTCTCCTTTGGCGGCGGAAGCACGCGTAGCGGTTTCTTCCCCCCGAAGAGAGACACCGATGCTCAATATATCTTCCTCCGAGGAGGTTGATGTAGAGAGCGTCGATGATGTACCGCCATCAGCTTCACCAGCTTATGAGGAGCTATTAGAGGTGGTGACCAGGGCTGTTGAAAAGTTAAATATCGAATGGCCCGCGGAGAAAGCTGAGTCCAGAGTTAAAAGCAAACTGGATGAACGCTTTCTTCCCCCTCGGTCACTGCCTCAGCGCCGGGGTCTGCCGTTCTTTCCCGACCTCCATGCCGAGGTGTCGAGGTCGTGGAAGAGACCCGTGCAGTATCGGCTGTACAGCCCGCAGACATCGCTGTACAGCAATATTGTCGGTCTAAAACATCACGGCTATGGGGCGATGCCTCGGGTAGAGGAGACGCTTGCGAGCTATCTCTCGCCCGAGACCGTGTCGTCCCTTAAGACCCCGGCGCTGCCCACCAAGCCTCTAAAAACTACATCCAGCTTGGTGGGCAAGGCTTATTCGGCGGCAGGTCAGGCGACGGCATGCCTTCACACCATGTCTATCCTTCAGGCATATCAAGCCGACCTGCTGGGGGAAATTGATCAGAGCGGGGAAGCGTCCTTCGAGGCGATTCATGAGCTACGCAAAGCCACAGATTTAGCTCTCCGGGCCACTAAGGAAACGGCCAAATCCATCGGCCGTTCTATGGCAGCCCTGGTGGCCACGGAGAGGCACCTATGGTTAAATTTGTCAGATATTAAAGAACGTGACAAAAATATGCTCATGGACGCGCCGCTGCCTGTTCGGCGATGCAATGTCAACGGTCGTCGACAGGTTCCAGGAGTCACGCAAACAAACAGCGGCGTTTTCTAAAATCATTCCCCGCCGCGCTCATCCCCCCGAGGCTGCTGGGCGGGAGCAGCCTCGGCCGACAGCCAGCTCCTCAGCAACATCTGCGCACAGAGCGCAACAAAAGGCCAGTGTCGCCTCCCGTACTCCCCCACGCAGTGCCTGGGGACCGGGACGGGCGGCACAGGCAAAGCCTTCATGAGGTAGGGCGGATCTGAGGACCGTCATTATCTCTCGGAAGGCTTCAAAGAAGAAGTCCTGACGTTAGTGTCGCAGGATCTCTCGAGGGCAGCCCTCTCCGGGAGGATTCGGATATCGGGTCCTCCTCGGTGCCCTCAGGGGACTGTTCTGTTAACCCTGCCACCCAGCGTGCGTCAGGGCACAGCGGTCTCCACCGATCCTCCGAGGAGGGTCGGCCAGCACGTGATTCGCCTGTCTGCCGGTGCGCCGCGTCAGATGGACGAGCCAAGTGCTCAAAAAACACCAGAGACCAGTCTCGAGAGACTGGTTCCCTTAGTAGAATATTTGGAAGAGTGGAAAAATCTCCCGAATGTTTCAAAGTGGGTGCTGCTCATGATAGAACAGGGCTACAGAATTCAGGTATGGTTCACGACCGCCCAAGTTCAATGGGGTGCTTCCTACGGTGGTAACCCCAGAGCAGTCTCTGGTGATGGAGCAAGAAGTAACGACGCTTTTGCAAAAAGGGGCTATAGAAAGGGTTTCCCCTCCCAGCAAAATGTCGGGCTTTTACAGCCGCTACTTCATTGTTCCGAAGAAGGATGGAGGGTTGCGTCCGATCATAGATTTACGTGTGCTAAATCGATCCATAAAGAAGCTGAAGTTCAAAATGCTTACACTCAGACAGATCATCCCTCAGATCAGGTCCGAGGACTGGTTTGTACTTTCATGTATCCATCCATCCTTCACACAGGAAGTTCCTCAGGTTTGCTTTCAGGGGCGAAGCTACCAATACAGTGTTCTTCCGTTCGGCCTATCCCTCTCACCCCGCACGTTCACGAAGTGCGTGGATGCAGCGCTGGCTCCGCTGAGACTCCAGGGCATCCGCGTGCTGAACTATATCGACGATTGGTTGATTTTAGCTCAAACAGAACAACTGGCAGTTCAACATCGAGATGTTGTTCTGTTGCACATGAAGAGGCTTGGGCTGAGGCTCAACGCCAAAAAGAGTGTGCTGGTCCCGAGTCAGGTTGCAAACTACTTAGGTGTAATCTGGGATTCCACCACGATGCAGGCGCGGTTGTCCCCTGCTCGTGTGAGTTCCATTCTCGGGGCCGTGAAAGGGGTGAAGTTAGGCCAGTCACTCACTGTAAAACAGTTTCAGAGACTGGTGGGTCTGATGGCAGCTGCGTCCAACGTTATTACTTTTGGCCTTCTGCACATGAGACCCCTACAGTGGTGGCTCAGGACCAAGGGGTTTTCCCTGAGGGGAAATCCTTTTTGCATGATCAAAGTCACGCGGCGATACCTTCGTGCTCTGGTCATGTGGAAAAAGCCTTGGTTCCTAACCCAGGGACCCGTGCTGGGGACTTCTGGTCGTCGTGTAATGCTTACGACAGATGCTTCCCTCACGGGCTGGGGAGCGGTCATGAGTGGCCGCTCAGCTCAGGGTCTGTGGGAGGACCATCAGCGCTCCTGGCACATAAATTGGCTGGAGATGATGGCGGTGTTTCTTGCACTAAAACACTTCCTCCCCGACCTGAGAGACCATCATGTGCTGGTCCGTACGGACAACACTGCGGTGGTCTCGTACATCAACCATCAGGGGGGTTTGCGGTCTCGCCCATTATCCAAGTTGGCCAGTCGCATCCTCCTCTGGTCCCAGGGAAAGCTCCTCTCGCTGAGAGCAGCTTACATCCCCGGGCGGTTGAATGTGGGAGCGGACGCCCTGTCGAGGCAGGTCGCGAGACCGGGGGAATGGAAACTCCACACCGAGGTGGTGGAGTTGATATGGAAAACTTTCGGTCGAGCTCAAGTCGATCTATTTGCCACAGAGGAGTCAGCTCAGTGCCCTCTGTGGTACTCACTTCAGCACCCAGCACCTCTAGGGCTGGATGCCATGCTACAGACGTGGCCGAGGCTACGTCTGTATGCGTTCCCCCCAGTCTCAATGCTCCCGGGAGTTCTGGAGAAGGTTCGCCAGGAGAAGGTCGACCTAATATTGGTGGCCCCTTACTGGCCGACCAGAATATGGTTTTCGGACATAATGTCTCTACTGCACGGCTCCCTTAGAGCTTCCCCTCAGGCAGGATCTCCTGTCTCAAGCGGGCGGCACGATTCTCCATCCCCGCCCAGAAATGTGGAAACTGTGGGCCTGGCCCCTGAGGGCTCATCCTTCACTCCAGAGCTCCCTCCACGAGGAAGTTGTACTTATACAAATGGAAATTGTTCTCTGTGTGGTGTGAACAGCATAATTTGGACCCGGTCCATTCTTCAGTCTCAGACGTACTTCGGTTCCTTCAGGAAAAGTTCTCGGAAGGTTTAACCCCTTCCACGCTGAAAGTATATGTGGCCGCTATTTCGGCTCATCATATTCCTGTAGGGGGCTCCTCGCTGGGTCGAGACCCCCTAGTAGTACGCTTCCTCCGTGGTGCACTCAGGTTGAGACCTGTGGTGCGCACAAAGACCCCGACCTGGGACCTCGCTATTGTGCTCCAAGGGCTGGCTGAGGCTCCCTTCGAGCCAATAGAGAAGGTGTCAGACAAGTTCTTGACACTTAAAACCATCTTTCTCTTGGCCGTCTCTTCTCTGAAGAGAATTGGTGATTTACAAGCGCTGTCAGTCGCCCCATCTTGTCTTGAGTTTGCGCCTGGTATGGTGAAAGCCTTTCTGCACACCAGGCCGGGCTATGTTCCAAAGGTTCCGATGAGGGTCCCAGGTCCCATTGTACTTGAGGCTTTCTGCCCGCCTCCTTTTGCAAATTTGGATCAGGAAAGGAAGAATCTGCTTTGCCCTGTAAGAGCACTAGATGCGTATGTCCACAGAGCTGCCCTGTGGAGAAAAACAGAACAATTGTTTGTATGTTATGGGTCCCCTAAGAAGGGGGGCCCAGCATCTAAACAACGGATGAGCAAGTGGGTGGTCGAGGCCATCTCACTTGCGTATGAGACGGTGGGGCGCCCGTGTCCTCTGATGGTGCGGGCTCACTCCACAAGAGGTATGGCCGTGTCCAGAGCTCTCCTATCTGGTGTCTGTATGGACGACATTTGTGGTGTGGCTGGATGGTCATCCCAGCACATCTTTATCAGATTTTACAATCTTCAACTTAACATCACTCCGGGGGCCAGGGTGCTACAAGATAGCAGCCAGGCACTCGGAGATACGGCATAGTTGGGATTGCGTTCCCATCACGTCATCCAACGTAGCGTCGATAGTTCCCACGAAACGGAAAGTCTCGGGTTACGAGTGTAACCCCTGTTCCCTGAGTAAGGGAACGAGACGCTATGTCACGTGGCCGTATCTCCTGCATACCTGGTGCGCTTGCTTCAGAAAACCTACAGAAGCTGGCGTGCTTTGTGTTCAGGTATGCTTTATAGCTTCCTGATCCGTGACGTCACCCGCCTCTGACGTCGCGTCTTTTCATTGGTTGGATACAGAGGTGCTTCACGAACACAAAATACAGAGGGTTCCCATCATGTCATCCGACGTAGCGTCTCGTTCCCTTACTCAGGGAACAGGGGTTACACTTGTAACCCCAGACGTTTTGTTTTCTTCCAGCTGCGCTCCATTTTTCTGGCAGCTCCCTTTAGGGCCCGAGTGTGCTCATTGTACCACGGCGTTGGATTAATTTCCTTAATCTTTTTTAAACGCAAAGGAGCAACTGCATCTAATGTGCTGGAAAAAACAGAGTCAATAGTTTCTGTTGCAACATCGAGGACTTCTAAGCTGTCTGGTATGCTAAGGCGATGAAACTGATCAGGAAGATTACTTATAAAGCGATCTTTAGTGGTAGAAGTGATGATTAAAATCGCATTACTAGTATTGCATGACTTCATTAGTATGAGAGCACTAGTACAGACTGAGCAGGTGTGTCCTGACCGTCGACCCGTGTGTTTGACAGAGTGAACGGGTGAACTCTTATTATGACCAGAAGGAGTATGCAGGCCGCAGTGTGCACTACTGGAAAGTTGTACTTCCCTTGCTTGAGAAAATCCGAAGCAAACGCAGCATTCCTGAACCTCTGGAGCCGATGTTCATGCACTTTCGCAGTAAAGACATACAGGTGTGTACCTTCTTCCTTTTGGATAATTTGTGGCTTCCTGCTTCTGTTTCATATTGTACTGTCTCTAATGGTATCTTTGTCTTCAGCCTTCTCAAGTGCGAGTATATGAGGAAGAGGCCGCCATAAGCTTTGCCACACTGCTTGACATCGAGGGCAACACTGATGAGGCCATCGCAAAGCTGGAGAAGCTCAACAGCATCTTGTCTAACTGGCATCTTGCAAAGGTAACAGCGCTCTCATTGGACGACAGTCACACTGGTTCAGCAGTTGATATGGGTGGTCTGTGAATGACCTTCTCACCTGATGAGTTTGTGGATGGTGTGTTGATGGTCAGATCTATCAGAGGCTATCGGAGGAGGTGGGAAACGGGCTGGAGGAGACGCAGGGCAGGTGCACCAACTTCCTCCTGCAGTTTAGGAAATACCTGACGAAGATTTATCAGGCCAGTCCAGAGGACATGGACAAGGTATGTTAAATGTCTCAGATACTTGTGCTACACAATTTACACCAGATCAGGTTCCTCAAATCTGTCCTGCAGAGTTTAGCTTTAACATTAAACAAACACTCCTAAACAAGTTAATCAAGGTCTTCAGGATTACTAGAAAGTCTCAGGCAGGTGAGATGACCAGGGTTTGAGCTAATCTCTGTAAGGCAGTGGCCCTCCAGGGTCGAATTTGAGGAAACCTGCTTTAAACCACTTCACATGCATTTACACAAGTGGCCATTGCAGGAAATGGAGCTGATTTTAGTGTTTGGTTTACATTAGACCTGTCAGATGATGCTTTTAAAAAGCACTGTACTCTAGTTCTAGATACTTAGCCTGTCATCTCCTACATTAGGGTTGTGTGTGGTGTAAGAAGTCATGTTTAGTTGAATTGTGAAATGAGTCTGAAGTCTGACACTTGTATTGAGTAATAATAGTCATCAAAAAGAAGCGAATATGCCATGCAGGGCTATCCAAACATGAAACTGCAGACAGTGTGATGGAGAGGCTTCAGAACCAGAAAAAAAACTCAACCTCATGTAGAAAGAGAGAACCATGTGCATTAGGGAAACAGTCAAAGGTTTTGAGTGATTTTCTTCGCTCCATACGAGCAACACTGGACCTCACTGACTTACATTTGTGTAAACAAAAACCCCAAAGTGTCTTTGACTGCAGTCAAGAGAAGTGCACACGGGTTTGGACTGATGTGAGGGTGAGTTTTCAATGAACTAGTCCTTTAATTCTGTCTCTTCGTGTTTTAAGTTACCTGTATCTATGGAGGATGTGATGGATTTGCTGAACGAGGTCAACCAGCAGCTTGCAGATGATGGCGAGCGGGATGAAGATCAGGTGGACTATCCGCTGACGTCCAGCCCCGGTCAGCCCACAGAACCGCATGTGAAATTCTCCACTCCGTCCCCATCCAAAAGTGTCACGTCTCCATCCAAAAGATCCGTGGTATGTCATGGCACTAGAGTTTCTGCTTGCTGTTTACAGAGTGTTACGGTTCCTGACTGTTGTTTCCTTCTCCAGTTCTCGCCCAAAACGCCTCCTCACTGGGCCGAGGACCATAAGTCCCTCCTGCAGATGTTGTGCCAGCAGGTCGAGTCCTTGAAGGTCAGTCACACATAATATTTAGTTAAATAGCCTTATGGGCAGCACTAGAGTCAAGTCACCTTTATTTATTTATTTTTTTTAACTTATATTTTTATTTTGAACCACAAAACAGCATACAATGCAGTATAATATTGTTTTTTAACATGTAAGACCATCATATTCCAACAGCCTTGACAATTATTAGACACATTATCTAAATAGTAAAAACAAATACACCTAGTACAGGGGTAGGAAGGGATTGAAGATAAATAAATAAATAAATAAAAAGGGGAAAAAAATAGGAAAAGGCGGAGAACAACATATGAAGGATATGATCATATAACATAAGATCACTGAAGTATCAAAGGCATTACAGGAGCCCATCTCATTAAGAAATTAGTTTTCTTAAGTCATAATGAATATGTGATTTGTTCCATTTCATACAACTCCCATACTTTTTGAATCCAGGCATTGTATGATGGGGGTCAGGTTTTAACCATCTGCATGTAATACATTTGATGGCTGCAGCAAAAAGAATTTGTAGTAAATATATTTTAGCTCTACCCTCAAAGCCCTCTGGACACACACCTAGAAGGGCAATTGTAGGGTCTTCTGGGATTTCAAAATGGAAGATTTCTTTAAGGGCGTCGAATATATCTTTCCAATAATTTCTTAATTTTGGACATGACCACAAGATATGGGTGTGGTTGCCAATATGCTGGCCACAGTTTCTCCAGCACTTGCCTGAGAAGGAAGGATTCCATTTTGCGATTATCTGTGGAGTTTAAAAAAATCTGGTTATTATCTTCCATTTGAATTCCCTCCAGATATTAGAGTTGGTCACAAGGTGTACCTCTCTGCAAACTTCCTCCCAAGTTTCGAGAGGAACTGTTTCGTTAATTTCCACCTCCCATTTCAAGTCACCTTTATTTATAATGCACTTTATACAATACAAAAAAGTTCAGTGTTAATTCAGTTCAATAACTGTGTAAAGTCCATCAATATAAAATGAGTTAAATTCAGCTATAAAGAAGCTCTGTAGAAAACAGTGATATCATCATCCAGCTCAGTTCAATTCTCATCTAATAGTTTCAGTGCAGACTTTTGTCAGTCCTGTTTCCTTCTCTGTAATCCTTGTTTCAAAAAACATAACTTCAAAAAAACTATTATGTTAAAAGCCTTAAACCTGCTGAAAGCAAGTGTTGTTTTAGAAGTTCATTTCTGACAAATAAACCAGTACTTTTCCAGTGGGTTTAAATTGAACCATGTAAAAATAATCAGCTCTTGGTGAAATTGGATCAGAGTGTCTGAGTTTCAGATTTTAGGGTTCATAATATCCTGTTTTGTTTTCTATCTCACACAGAATGAGGTTCATGACCTGCGCCATAACTCCTCTGATGGTACACCATCCTCATGTAGGATGTATCGAGATAATTATACTGCAGAAGGACTTCAGGAAGCATTTCCTGGAACACAGGCATTCCATGGTGTTCCTCTTACCGGTCAGTTCAATCAATTGCTTTATTCCCTAAATCAGAAGTCTTTGAAATTGTTAATGTGCACCAGTGGTTCTCAAGGTGTGCCCACCCTCCACATCTCAAATCTTGCTCACTTTCAACATTCAAATATACCAATGAGCTCACGACAATAGACATGCAAAACAATTAGCTTTGTGCAGTTTTTTTCTATATGCTTATGTAACCAAACAAATGTTCTTGATGACACACCAGATTTGATTAGGGAGGACAATAATTTGAGTGAAAACGACTTTAAATTGTGATGTTTTGCACAAAGCAGCATAATGAATTCGGAAGACATGCATCACATGGAAAATTTTTATGGTGCTTTTATTTGCCGTTCGAGTTTCACGGTTACAATCATCATCGTCACTCTTGAGTTTTATGGATAATGTCATACGGGTTTGGAGAGACGTGACAGTGAGTAAATGATAGGATTTTTTGGTCAATTATTTCTTTCATATTGCTCCTGCAAAACAATATCACTTATTTATTTAATGTGTCTTTGCAACAGAAAAGCAATTATGTAGGCCTACTCACAAAAAGTTCAACATTAAAATATGATATTGTTGTAGTGGTGTAATGATTCATTCAGTTTATCGATGCATCAATTACAAATCCTGACGATACATTTGCATCAATCTTGAAACATGTTTTTTGAATTGTGAATCATTAATTTCAGTCAATAATCGTTGTAAAATACTAAGAATCATTTTTTTGCCCTTACTCTTTGACCCCCTGAAGGTCACTGCGTAATTCATACCCTGACTAAGACACATTGGGGAAAGCATTTCAATAAACCTATGAATGCATATAAAAATGCAGAATCCAATCAAATGAATCAAATCGCATTAAATTTTAATGTGAATCGTCTAGAATCGAATCTCTCTGAATTTGAAAAAATCGTTCTTGAATCGAATCAAACACCTTTGAATTGAATTGATTCACTGTCAAAGATTCACAGCCCTATATTGCTGGCTTCTGTTTTTGGTTTATTTGTAAGTGTCAGATTTAATAATGTAAACAGCTTTTCATTATTAAATTGAGGGCACAACAATTTTTATTTATTTATTTATTTTTTACTGGGGGCATCACCAAAAACAATGTATACAATAGTTAAGACATGCTTAAAACCATTCCCTTGATTTGTCTCTGTTGCCACTACAGGTCCCTCTGTGTACTACAACCAGTCTCCAGCATATAATTCACAGTATCTTCTACGCACTGCTGCAAATATTACACCAACAAAGGTAGTGGAGTGATTTTCATGTAAATGCAATATATTCTACCAATAAAATGCACAGAGAATCAATGTCAAAGTATTGTTTGTTTACCTCTGCAGGGCCCAGTATACGGGATGAATCGTCTTCCTCCAAAGCAGCATATGTATGCCTACCAACAATCAACACACACCCCACCTCTTCAGTCAACTCCTGCATGCATATATCCTCAAGAGCAGGTCTTTGGTGCTCCCATTCGGTTTGAGTCACCGGCTACATCCTTACTCTCCCCATACAGTGAAGAGTATTACGGTCACAATGTTCCTCAACCTACAGTCAATCCAACATTGCCAGAGCCTGGGTATTTCACTAAGCCATGTGTCGTTACACCCACGCAGCCATCCAGGAGCAGTGAAAGCAAAGTAGAGGGACCATCAGAACCAAAACATCAGACCCAAGACCAGCCACCTAGCCAAAGTGGAGTCTTTACTTTTGGGAGTAAAATTACCAAAGGATTTTCATTCACTGATGCTGCTCAGAGCAAAATGAGTGTTTTTGGCAACACTGACCAAAGATTTAGCTTTGCAAGTGGAACCAAACCAGTATTGGGAAATCCAGAGGCTCGGGAAGAGAAAAATGGGGAAAGTGATAATGATAGCACCCATGTGGAGGAGGATGAGGATGGCCCTCATTTTGAGCCCATTGTGCCTCTTCCTGATAAGGTTGATGTGAAAACTGGTGAGGAGGAGGAAGAGGAGATGTTCTGCAAGAGAGCAAAACTCTTCCGGTTTGACTCTGAGACTAAAGAATGGAAAGAGAGGGGAATTGGAAGTATCAAAATTCTAAAACACAGAACATCTGGGAAAGTTCGTCTGTTGATGAGGAGGGAACAGGTTCTCAAAATCTGTGCTAATCACTATATCACTGCAGATATGGCCCTCAAACCAAATGCTGGATCTGACAAGTCCTGGGTGTGGTATGCAATGGACTATGCAGATGAAATGCAGAAGACTGAGCAGCTGGGCATTCGTTTTAAAACTGCGGACGAGGCTGCACTGTTTAAAGTCAAATTTGAGGAGGCTCAAAAATTCCTTCAAGAGTCCCCACAAGGCCAACAGTTGGAAAAGAAATGTGAAACTCCAAAGCCTCAAGTTTCATCCAAAGAAATGGATCTTAAAACACTGTTTTCTAAGAAGAAGGATGAATGGGACTGTGACGTGTGCTGTGTAAGAAACGCTCCCACATCTGTGGTATGCGTTGCCTGCAACAGTGCAGCTCCTTCCACAGCAAAGGACAAACCTGGAGAGTCCCCACTCTTCCAACAGTTGGAAAAGAAAGGTGAAACTCCAAAGCCTCAGGTTTCCTCCCAAGAAGTGGATCTTAAAACACTGTTTTCCAAGAAGGAGGGTGAATGGGACTGCGACGTGTGCTGTGTGCAAAACGCTCCCACATCTTTGGTATGCGTTGCCTGCAACGGTGCAGCTCCTTCTACAGCAAACGACAAACATGTAGAGCAACACAAAGGTTCTGCGCCTGTGGCTCCTCCTGCCAAATTGTTTTCTTTTGGTCTCTCTGGAGATTCTGATAAGAATGCAGTCAGCACTGATGTCAGCTCAAATGGCTTAGCATTTGGGTCTCAAATACCAGTTTCTTTTCAGTTTGGATCAAATGATGCTGCAGTAACATCTGTTGGCCTTGCAGCTCAGACTGATAAGAAATCTATTCAGGCTGATGCACCACAACATGCGAAAGTGTCAGTAGCTCCATCATTCTCCTTTGGCTCTGGATTTGGTTCTCAATTTGCCAAGAAAGAGGGTCAGTGGGACTGTGACTCCTGCTTAGTGAGGAATGATGCTTCAGCAACTGAATGTGTTTCTTGCAAAGCCCCCTGCAGCACTGGTTTAGCTGTCATGTTTCCCAAGAAAGCGGGGCAGTGGTGCAGTGACAATTGTCTGATAAGAAATGAGGGTACAGCTAGCCACTGTGTCTCTTGTCAGGCAGCAAACCCAAATGTGAAAGGCAAGACCTCTACTGTGCCATCCAGTTCCTCTTTTACCTTCAGTTTTGGTAGTTCTAGCAAGCAACCTGCTGCAACACGATTTACAACCAATTTCAACCCAGGTTCTGCTTTTCAGTTTGGTACAAGTAAGAATAAAGCATCCTCAGAAAGTTTCAAGCTTGAGTCCTCTACAACTCAGGATAATAAGTCAAGCAGTTCAAATGTTTCATTTTCCATGCCAGTGCCTGCTGGTGGTTTCAAGTTTGGCATTGCAGAATCTAAGTCAAAAGCATCAGATGGACAGTCACAAAGTGGATCTGCATCTGACCTCCTCAAAAATATTGCTGAGCTTCACAGAGAGAAGGAAAAAGAGTCAATTCCAAGTTCCTCAGATGAGCCTGTAGACTCTGGCTATCACAATGACAATCCCCTCATTACCGGTAAGCCTAACACTTTTAGTTTTGCAGACTTGGCCAAGTCCGCACAAGGTAGTTTTCAGTTCGGCCAGGAGGATCCCACTTTCAAAGGCTTTGCAGGGGCTGGCGCACAGCTCTTTACAGGAATTAATTCCAGCTCCAAGGCAGACATCTCTGCCAATCAAGATGACAAAATGTACAAAACAGAGGAGAATGACGATACTCAGTTTAAGCCAGTTGTTCAGATGCCTGAGAAGGTTGACCTCGTTACAGGGGAAGAAGATGAGAAAATCTTGTATTCACAGCATGTCAAACTCTTCAGATTTGATACGGAAACAAGCCAATGGAAAGAAAGAGGAGTTGGCAACCTTAAACTGCTTAAAAATAATAAGAATGGGAGACTTCAAGTTCTTATGAGGAGAGAGCAGGTGTTGAAGGTATGTACTAATCATTGGATCACAACCACAATGAATTTAAAGCCCCTCTCTGGGTCAGATTGTGCCTGGATGTGGATGGCCAATGACTTTTCAGAAGGAGATGCCAAATTAGAACAGCTTGCGGCAAAATTCAAAACACCAGAGCTTGCAGAAGAGTTCAAGCAAAAATTTGAGGAGTTTCAGCGGCTGCTATTGGATATTCCTTTACAGACCCCTCACAAGCTTGTGAATACTGGCAGAACAGCCCAACTTATACAGAAAGCTGAAGAAATGAAATCTGGTCTCAAAGACCTCAAATCATTCTTGACTTACCAAAGCAAGGAGGATGAAAATAGCGTTGCAGGTAACAGTACCTCTGCAGTCGTAGTCAAGCTTGACTCTGAAAGCACCAGAGCTGCTTTAGAATGGGATAATTACAATTTGCAAAAGGAAGCGCTCAAGAACTATGCTAATTCCTCTGTGTGCGATGCCCCTTCGCAGCCTGATTCGGTAGCAAAAAGTTTGTTCCGTTTTGGCGAATCGTCCACGGACTTTAGTTTCAGTTTTCAGCCTATTCTCAGTCCCTCCAAGTCTCCATCTAAGCTAAACCAGAGCCAGGCTTCTGTTGGCACAGATGATGAACAAGAAGCATCGCAAGAGGAAGAGCGAGATGGTCAGTACTTTGAGCCTGTTGTGCCATTGCCTGATCTTATCGAGGTCTCAACGGGGGAAGAGAATGAGCAAGTCATTTTCAGTCACAGGGCCAAACTATACCGCTATGATAAAGAACTTAGTCAGTGGAAGGAACGAGGTATTGGAGACCTTAAAATACTACAAAACTATGAAACAAAACGTGTCAGACTTGTGATGAGACGGGACCAGGTCCTCAAACTGTGTGCAAACCATTGGATTGATTCAAATATGAAGCTTGAGCCCATGAAAGGAGCTGAGAAAGCGTGGATCTGGAGTGCATTCGATTTTGCCGAAGGGCAGGGCAAGGTTGAACAGTTGGCTGTACGATTCAAACTTCAGGAAACGGCAAGTACTTTCAAAGAGGTCTTCGAAGAGGCAAAGACTGCCCAGGAAAAAGACACTCTTCTCACCCCGCTTTCCGCAAGAGTACCTGCTTTCACCCAAGAGGCACTCTGTGGTAAGGCTGCAGTTGCTTTATTTGAGGAAACCACAAAAGAACGTACTGGACTTCCTGAGGTTGAAAGCAGTCCTAAACAGGATGGGACACCTGGGGCAGAGCTTAGCGCTCAAATTACCAAGACTGTGGTCTCTCCTCCCAAGTTTGTCTTTGGGTCATACTCGGTGCAGAAGGAATTTGGGAGCCCTTTGTCATCAAAAAAGAAATGTCCTGTTACGATTCCCAGTTCAAAAGATGAGGAAACGAGTACCTCAAAACTGAAAACCTCTGGAGAAGCAGTGACCAGTCAGCCATCCTTTGGGACTCCTTTCAGCATTCCAACAAGAAGTAAGCTATATTCCTTGGCCCATAGTTTATGAATAAATCTGTTTAGACCTCTTAGTTTAGATCTGGGATGTCCAACCCTGTTCTCAAAAGGTTACCATCCTGCAGCTTTAGTTCCAGCCCTGTTCCAAACACACCTGCTTGCAATTTTTCAAGTAGTCATGAAACCCTACATTTTTTTCTAATAATCTTTTAAAATTTGTTGTGCATCACAATATGAAAGAAAAGATGTGATGCTCCTTCCATTACAATGACTTTAAATGGCATCAGTGGGCGATGATTCCTTGATTCAGCTTATGAGTCAGAGTTGTTTGTAATTGAGCAGTTCAGAAGACATTGTTTACACTTCAACACTATCAGATGAGTTTTGTCTCTTTTTCTGCCACTGTGATTTACGTTTTGTTTGAGCTCACAGTGATGCCATTAGATGGCATGAAAGATGTCCAGCTCTGTTTGACCACACACCATCTTTTCTGCAGCATACGAGAAGCCTCAAAGAGATCCAGTGAGAGGCGTTTGTGCTATATTATGTGGAATATTCTCATGTATACTGCAGTAAAAATATCAGGAGCACAAGTAAATACAATTTATATCAGAACCCAAATCACCCTAAAGTTATCATTCACTGATTTTCTCATTGACTCTTGTTCTTTTCCACATATTCAAAGTTAGCTTGAATTGAGTGAGTGAGTAAGTTGTGAGAGATGTAGATGGTTGAATGGCACAGTGGAATAATCCAGAGAAAGCCAGAGGAATAATCTCCTTTTATAATAGTCGATAAGGAAAACTGATAGTTTGCTGGACAAACTAGACCAGTCTTTCTAAATTAACTATTAAACTAGAACTAATCCTGAACCATATATGTAATTAATTATAATCCGTTATAATTAATTCGCAATATATGTGCAGAATTCCATTTTTGGTTGAATTATATTATAATTGATCATAACTGTCACAGTTCCCGTCACTCCCGGACTCACCTGCACTCACTCCACCACTCTGCCTTCACCCACACCTGCTAGTCATCTCCTCATCACCACAGCACTATAAAAGACACTAACTCACTCTCAGTCATGGTCCAATCTCGTTTGTTCATAGACTTACCGCTATGCTTACCTTAAGGACTACAGCATACCTAGTCCGTAGTCTCCAGCGTGTTCCAAGTTATTTCCAGCGTATTCCAAGTTATCTCCAGCATGTTCCTAGTCTCCTCCTGTGTTCCTGTCTCTGTGTGAGTTCCAAAGTGCCTTCTCTGTTCAGTATCCAATGCTACTCTGCTGCCATCCACAATCTTCACCCCTGCAACATACAAGGACAGCATTACCACTCTGTTAACCATCATTCAACCTGCAATTCTGCCATTTACCCACCTGCATTCCTGTTTGTCTCACTGGTTGTTCAATAAACATCACTTACCTGTGTCCAGTTGTCTCCGACCCTTCTGTACTGTAACAGAAGACCGGACCCACACAGCAACTGAACAACCAGCATCATGGGTCTCTTCCTCATCCTGATCTCTCCAGCTGTCCACAAACCCACCATCTCAGCGGTGGACCGCTTGTGGAGTCTCCGGCAGGATGGTCGTCCACTGGAGAGGTATGTGGAGGAGTTTTTAGAGATCTCTTGTTTGGTGGGCTGGCTAGATGCTCTTCTTAATGCATGTTTTCTGATGGGTCTGGACAAGGACATGATTCGCTTTAGCGAACCTGCCTATTATTTCTCTCTAGTCAAGTCCATAAATCTGATTCTCTTTTTAAATGGTTCTAATTTTGAAGTAGAAGAAATTAATGAGAATAAGCATCCTCCTTGTCAAGCTCCATCAGAAACACATGTGGCCTGGTCAGCTCACCTTCTGCCGGTTCCCTCCACATACCCCTCCAGCAATTCTGTCCATTCCTGCCTGTCTGAAGATCAGAGAGATGTCAAGATGGCCGTCGCCACCTCAGAACCTCGGGGTAAAATGGCTGCCACCGTGTCGGGGCCTCGGTGCAAGATGGCTGTCGCCGCTTTAAAGCCTCAGTGCAGGATAGCCACCGCCACGCCTGAGCTGCATCACAAAGTGACCACTGCCGCTTTTGAGCCTCGGGAAATGTTGGCCACTGCCGCGCCAGAGCCACAGAGCAAGATGGCCGCCGCCAAGCCTGAGCCCTCGCTCATATTGGCGCCCACACTAGTACCCCTGGGATTATTAGTAGAGTATGAGGGGATGGTCTGGACTCCAGACTCCGCTCCAGGGCCCGAGTCATCTCCAGACTCTGCTTCAGTCGCAGAGCCAGCTAGTCAGAGCTGTACAGCTCTGTGATCAGTAGTAAATGCTTCTCCATCTGAAAGCCAGAGGGCGCTCTTGCGCAGAAACTTAAAATATGCCGTGCAGCAGAAGAAGATAACATGCATCATATCGCTGTAGCTGAATAAACAGAAGATTGAAACGCTTTGATTAATTAAACATAATAAACACACGACTGCCTTATTCTGTGTAAGAAGCCACATCATCTCACAGAAGGACGCTCAACTGTCGTTATGAAGTGAGTTTTGGAGTAAAAACATGTTATTAAATATTGTCTTTTGTTGGACAAGATGTTAATAAATGCTTCTCGTGTCTGAAAAGATTTTTGACGCGTGTTGCTTTTTCAAATGTACATTATAAGCGACTCAAACTTGCAGTACTTTCAGATGGATTAGCATTTGGACCATACTTCATTCAAAAGCTGCGCATAAAAAAAACAATCGCAGCGATTTAATAATCGCACTAATAATTGCGTTCAAGCTCAATGTTATTTTTCAAATTGTGTGATATATATCGTGCAGCCCTACTGTATAGCACTAAACAAAAGGCGTCCCGACCAGCATGTGTGTTGTTATAAAAATGAAAGCGACCCAACCAGCGTGCACAGCGATCGAGCCAGTTGTCAGTAATGCACATTGCCAATATGATCGCAAAAACTTGCAAAAACATTTTTACTGAGAATGACTAGATGCCTTAGCAACACTGATAGCCTTAGTAACAGCATGCTGCCAATAACCTGAGAGCTTAAAACAATGAGCATTAAAAGGAACTTAGCTTAGCTTCTGAAAACATTCAGAGATGAAGGAGATTGAAATAGCTGGCTGTGACGTAAATGCTTGATCTTCTCTTGATATCCTTCTTCATGCGGGGAATGCAGATCCATCTGAACTTGTTCTTGAGTCAGTCATAGTATAACTTCATCGAGTCCATGTCTAATTGCAGCGATGCAAGAAGCAATGCTAACTCAGTCACTTCCAAAACAGCTGGCTTATGATCAATGTTGCGACAAATTCGCGTGTACATGAGGTGAAATCCATGTGGGGAACAAATCCCTCTCGCTAAATTCCAGATCGCATGATTCCTAGTGAGATGATGCTGTTTTTCCTGTTGAATTCACCATTTAATTAGCTCCTGAGATATGCGATTGCTGCTTATAATACTGAGGAGGTTATATACAGTATGGATGCTGTGATAGGCGTCGTATTCCAATAGGTAGACGTGAGTCACCTGGGAGTCAGCTGATGCAAGCTTGACTGACGTGACCTGCCAGAACTGATGCTAACGTTGGATTTAGCAGTCTATGGGGGAGTTAATTGTGGTCTTTCTGAATGCTGGTATGAAATAGTAAATAAGGATTTACTATGAATACAGATAACGTGTCTGATGAATCTATCTGTATATGCGGACCCGAGATAAACAGTCTCTATACAAAAAGCAATCTCATTTAGCAACAACCTAATACCAAAGACTTTGGGAAAAGGTTTGGTTAGCTTATATTTACGTTTAACTTGGTCGGGTGATCAGTCCATTATACCTGTTACCTGCATTCCTGTGTCTCCGACCCTTCTGTATTGTAACACCATGCATATGCGCCATTCATTTACACAGAGACACACAGAACATGCAGATTTCATATTTAAACAATCTATATCAGGGATGGGCAACTCCGGTCCTGGAGGGCCAGTGTCCTGCAGAGTTTAGCTCCAACCCTAATCAAACACACCTGAACCAGCTAATCAAGGTTTTTAGGATTAGTAGAAAGTTATAGGCAAGTGAGTTTTTATCAGGGATGGAGATAAACTCTGCAGGACACTGGCCCTCCAGGACCGGAGTTGCCCATCCCTGATCTATATCATGATTAGAATAAAGAACTTAAGAAGAAAAAACGTACCCTTCACAATCATCGGCTTGATCAAGTTGATACTCAAAAAGAAACTGATAGCCGTGTTCCTCTTCTGAGGTGTTCCTCTTTCTTCCAGAATTATTTATCACTGCATCTCAAAACGGTGTACATAAATCTGACCAAGCTTGATGTATTTTTTCAAGTTGATGCTGGCATTGTTGACTCAGTTTGCATGGATCGCCTCAGAATTAGCTTTAAATGCTGCACGCTCTTCCTGGGCGTGGCCGCATTAGCGGATAATGAGGTGACTCGCGAACGACTGACATCTCTCTAATTTCAAACAGATTAGATAAACAGAGAATATTTGTTTTTAATTTGTTTACATTATTTAAAATCCGCCATTTCAATGTTTTTAAATTACACTTCATTTTCTAACGAATATCAGAATGGACTTCACTGAGGAGACGGCAGATCACGCATCATGTTAGTTTTCTTTAATGAGGAGAACGCTGGTAATTCTTTAATGAACATGCAATATATCAAAAGAAAGAATAGACCCTGTGCTTTAAAAAAAAAAAAAAATATATATATATATATGTATATATATATATATATATATATATATATATATATATATATATATATTAGTGATGCGCGTATCAGCTCAAGCGTCACCCGAATCCGCTTTAAAACATTAAAACATTTTGTCATCTGCCCGCCACCCACCCCCACCTATGATTTTCTCTGATTTAGACATCCGCACCCGACCCGATCGTCACATTACTGTAATTCAAATTCTTAGTGTTCAGCGTCATGATATGTTAACATGTTACACTGAACTAGGATGCTTTTAAATGAATTTAGAACTTATTTAAAGTAATAAAAGGTCTTCTTTGGCAAAATCGCGTGTCTTTAGTAGAGGCTTTAAGGCCTGTACACACTGGGACGAATATCGTGCGTGATTATCGCCGACGTTTAACGCCTCGTGACTAAACAAAGGCCTTGAGTGTGCACACCGATGTGAAAAATGCCAGGCACAAAAGCGTCATCTTTTAAAAAATGCTTCGGGTTCGTTTTTTTTGGTTAGACGCCCCGCGTTAAAAACTGACACAAATCAGAGTGGTGCTTTTGTTCACGTGCCTGAAGCTGCTGAAGTTACAGTAAAACACGACTTGGTGGTGGAAACGGTCTTGCCGAGCACACAGTGATACCAAGACGACGAAGAGAAAGTAAGTACAGTACAGTCCAAAAGTTTGGAACCACTAAGATTTTTAATGTTTTTAAAAGAAGTTTCGTCTGCTCACCAAGGCTACATTTATTTAATTAAAAATACAGTAAAAAACAGTAATATTGTGAAATATTATTACAATTTAAAATAACTGTTTTCTATTTGAATATATTTCACAAAGTAATTTATTCCTGTGATCAAAGCTGAATTTTCAGCATCGTTACTCCAGTCTTCAGTGTCACATGATCCTTCAGAAATCATTCTAATATGCTGATCTGCTGCTCAAGAAACATTTAATGTGTACAATTGTACAAAATATTTGTGTACAATATTTTTTTTCAGGATTATTTGATGAATAGAAAGTTCAAAAGAACAGTGTTTATCTGAAATCTAATCTTTTGTAACATTATAAATGTCTTTACTGCCACTTTTGATTGATTTAATGCATCCTTGCTGAATAAAAGTATTCATTTCTTTTAATTTCTTTTCAAAAAAATAAAAATAAAAATTCTTACTGACCCCAAACTTTTGAACGGTAGTGTATAATGCTACAGAAGCTTTGTATTTCAGATAAATGCTGTTCTTTTGAGCTTTCTATTCATCAAGGAATCCTGAAAAAAAAAGTACACAACTGTTTTCAACATTGAAAATAATCATAAATGTTTCTTGAGCAGCAGATCAGCATATTAGAATGATTTCTGAAGGATCATGTGACACTGAAGACTGGAGTAACGATGCTGAAAATTCAGCTTTGCATCACAGGAATAAATTACTTTGTCAAATATATTTAAATAGTACACAGTTATTTTAAATTGTAATAATATTTCACAATATTACTGTTTTTTACTGTATTTTTAATTAAATAAATGTAGCCTTTGTGAGCAGACGAAACTTCTTTTAAAAACATTAAAAATCGTAGTGGTTCCAAACTTTTGGACTGTACTGTAGATGAGGAAGACCCCTACAAACTATCCCTGCGTCTCAAACAGCTCCCTAGCTTCCTAGGTCGTGTATCAGTATACCGTGTAAATGAATGTGGCCGACTACCTGATCAGTGCCCTGACTAGTGAACTCTGCCACTTCTTGGCCACACCAATAGATGTGTATTATTTCTGTATTTTTACAGTTTTTTTTCTTTTACATTCAAAAAATATAGTTGAGAATGTCTATTTCATAAATGTTTATTTGCACTACTGTCATTGTGACTTATTTGCAGTACCATTTCTGACTACCATCTCTCATATGTCATATATATATGCCATTTTATATCTGCATTTTCATCTTTAACTTTATTAATATCATAAATATGCACTATCATTAAGCATAAGCACAACGCTGGTGATTAATACATGCGATATTCATCCCGGTGACACAAGTCATTAAATGCGTTCAGCCCAAGCAAAGGCTAGATATAGGCTTTATCATTTATTATTATGTACAGCATTTCACAGCCGTTACATATCACATATCCAACACTTGATTAGTTAACTACTTCATTAAAATGCTCCCACACAATACTTTTCTTTTCTTCCTTTTTTTTTTTAAATTCTCCTTTTGCCTCTATTACAATTAGTAAGCAATATCTCATGTAGAATTTCTTCCTATGTGTTCTATAATGTCCACTAGGAGTTGCTCTCGGCAAATGTTTTCCTTTATTGGTTTCCCTGATGAGATACGCTGTTTTTGAAAACAAAAGTAAGCATGATGCACGTTCATTGTGTTTTATTGTGAAATGATAGTTTGTGTCTTTATTAAAATCAAAACATTAATGATTTATCTCTCATCCACCTGCGACCCACCCACAATTAATTGAATGTTATTTTTTATTAACTGACCCGCCCGAACCACGGATTATCTGCAGCGCCGGTGGATATAACCGCAATCCACACATCACTAATATATATATTCTAACTTCTTGCATTTTTTATGAACATTCTTCTCCTTGTTTTGATCCAGAGATTCTGTACTCTTTCAAAAGATGCATAATAGTGCCCCCTAACATGGAAAGCTGTACAATTTTGTCAATGGCGGGGAAATATTATATTTAGTTTTAGCTAATTTAAGGCCATAAAAAGGCTTAAACTGAATAAGAAAAGTCTTAACCTTTTGAAGCACACCCCCATTTTGAGTCCTAAACAGGAAAATGACACGTTTGAACTCATATGGTTGTCTTTGCTAAACCATTTGGAGTATAGTTGTGGTATCATTTGAAAGTAGATAAATGTTTTTGTATAACAGATTTTTATCATTAAATAATAATGATAATAATAATAATAATGATGCCTGGTGCTAGAAATACACTGGGACCAAAGCCTCAAGTCTTAAGAAGTTATGTTTCAAGTTTGAGGATGATATAACAAAAAATTAGGTTCCTGCAAGGTTTTTTCTCTAACTAGTGCCTTTTTAAAAATTGGAGCTCCAAAGTGCCCCTTGGTAATAAAAACAATCTTTTGAGGGCAAGAGGAAGCTGTTAGAGTTACTTTTACATGTACAACATTTACTAAACTTTTCTTCAAAAAATAATTGCAAACAATTTCACAATGTTAAAATTTGGTATTTTTATTTAAAAAAATAAATAAATCTGTGCAAATGACTTTGATGCTTACTTTACAAAATTTACTCAAAACTTATCTGTATACAATACAAAGAAAGAAAAAAGAGACCTTTTTACAACCTTTAAACAGTTTTGTCTCCATACATGGATAGTTGCACATTTATGCCAAACGATTGTTTGATCTACTGTTGATGACAATATGACAATGTTTACTTTATGGTGTTTATATCATACCTGCAAACTCGAAAAAAAGTTTCAATGGCATGTTCTTCTCATATTACTTTTGTTTAATAGGCCTAAGGGCTGGTTCACACAGAACACATTTTTGTGGTTAAAAAACATGAGATGCAGTGGAATAATAATAATTTTTTAAAAATACGTCTAGAGACGTGTTTTTTTAAAAGTTGGACTTTTTACCTTTTTTTAACTTGCATATGTTTAGAACGTTGTGTCAGGCACAAGACACTGCAAAAGACGCGAACATAATGACGTCCGTCTAGTGCTTTTTGCGTAGAAAAACATTGAATAGTAGAGCGGTGGAATGGAAAACACGTTCTGTGTGAATGGCAGCAGCGAAAGTGCAGCGCTGCTTTGTTTACAGGGGTAACCGCTATATTTCTGCTGTTTCACTGTCAGTGAGTTTGAGTTTGCATTTTCACTCAGTCCATTTTTGTTCAGATCAATGCGAAGACGACCCATTTTTTTACACACAGTGTTGTATTTAACATTATGAAATAAACATCTCATGCTAGATAAAAGCATCAGTTCTGGAAGTTTTTATAGCTCTGGTTTCTGGCGCTCAATTTAAAGTTCAAGCTGCCAGCTGTTCAAGTGTGCCGCTCTGTTGTCTCTCAGGGCGGTGATATCACCAACGGGGACGGCACTGGAGGAAAATCCATCTACGGAGGGAAGTTTGAGGACGAGAACTTCGACGTGAGGCACACGGGCCCGGGCCTGCTGTCCATGGCCAACCGCGGCAGAGACACCAACAGCTCGCAGTTCTTCATCACCCTCAAGAAAGCAGAGCACTTGGACTTCAAGCACGTGGCTTTCGGCTTCGTCAAAGATGGCATGGATGTGGTGAAGAGGATAGCAGAGCTGGGCACTAAGGACGGTAAACCCACTAAGACCATAACCATCACAGACTGTGGACAGCTCTAAACTTCTCTACGTTTGGCAAACTGCTGTTCATCATGTCTGAGATCATGTTCCCTGAACTGTTGTGTAAATGTGAGATCTTGTATATGTGGTGGTTTTATTTTTGTCCTGTTTGTTAATAAATTAGATGACAATTAAATGTATGCAAAAAAATAATTTACTTTTATTATGAGAACTTGTTTATCCCAGAGTTACCTCAGTGTGGGTTGAGTTTACAAGGTTTGTTTCAAGCTTGGCTTTCTTTGTTATAAGTGTATTTTGTCATATTTCACACCAGCAGTGTTTCAGATAAAGCTGAAATACAGTTCTGCTGTTCTGCCTCTGTCCAACATGAGCTCCCACAAAAACAGCAGCGACGCTTTATATTTTTAGTCTCCTGAACACAAAATAAAGTTGTTTCACTATTTATTCAGTGTCATTATTGATGATAAATCAGGGAAATTCTACTGGATAAAGTGAAGCTCTCCTGTAGTTATATGAAATTAAGATTTTACACATTGGCCACAATTATTAGAAAATATATTATTGAGAAAAATACCTCTGAAGTATATTCCCCTTCATATCATGTTTTTAGTACACCAGAGTGACTAGGATCATGAAATTGTCCAGCCATGACTTCCTGTTCCACGGGAGTATAAATGTAAGGAAACATCAAGGCCAAATTCCCGTAATCGTCCATCACAATGAGAAAAACCACAGAACATAGTTCTGATGTAGAGAAAAAGATTGAGTTTCACAAAATAGAAAACTAATAAAATGGCTAAAGTATAGAAATGTCCCATTTCCACCATCAGGACGATAATTAAGAAGTTCCAGTTATCTAAAGATGATAAAAATCTGACCATCCATGACCATCCCATTCCCCTGACCTGAATCCTATGGAAAACTGAAGAGGAGAGGGTATTAAACTGGGATCCGAGGAGATTCTGTATGGAGGAATGATCTCTGATCTCCAAACTCATCAGACATTATAGAAGACGACTATCACAGCAAATGGAGGTTTCAAAAAGTATTAAATAAAAATGTATAATTAATTATGGTTGATGCGTGTTAGAGAAAAAAAAAAAAACAATTTCATGAGATTTTCCTTCCACTTTCAATTGTTTTACTTCAATGAAAGGACAGATATCTGTAAATGTCTGGAACGAATGATCAAAAGGATCTGTACTCGTAGCGCTTGCTTTCAGTGCAATAGTAGACATGATGTTACAGTAAAACATTTTATTGTGTTTTTGCAGCTGAACAATATAATCATCCACACATAAAATATAATTCAGCAGAACTCGAGAGGAATCAAACAGCACAACAGAACACAAGTCTGCATATCTCCTCATGTTCATGAACTACAATAAATCTCAGTCTCAGCTGTGATGAGGCTCATAACAGATTCAACACAAACACAATCCTCCACACATGAACATTGTGTATCCAGTGAGTGTATCAGACGCTGGAGTCGTTCAGTGAAGTCTCGTGTTTCTCCTGCAAACACAGTTTAACAGCTCAGTCAATCATTCAACATGACAGAGAAGATATTTGTGCTCAGAATGAAAGTGTCATTAGTGTCACATGACAGGACAAATCATATATCACAACCTGAACTTCTTCATAAGAGAAGCTAAAGAGTTAAAAAGACCCTACATTTCATTAAATAAAGGGATCGTTCACCCAAAAATGAATCTCTCATCATTTACTCACCCTCATGCTGTTTCAGGAGTTTATGACTTTATTTATTAGAGAAACAGTCCATCTCTGTGAATCAACTAGACCTTCAAAACAGTGAACATGTCTAATCCATAAGAGCCCAGTGGATGAATCAATGTCTTCTGAAGCCAAACGATAGGTGTGTGTGTGTGTGTGTGAGTGTGTGTGTGTGTGTGAGTGTCTGTGTGTGATAGAGCAAGAAATACTAACATTTTAAACTTTTTAAACTATAAACCATTGCTTCCATCCAGCTGTCATGTATGTGTTCATGATGTAGATGTGGACATGTTCTGAATCTCAGGGAGAGAAACACAGTGGACCGTCATGAGTTTCACAACACGCTTGCATCACGCTACACAACATGCAGACGTTCACATCAAGAGAACACGCATGACAGCTGAAGTGATGTTCATGTCTATCGGTTCGAAGTCAAAGACCATTCTTATAAATATGAGCGTTGGTGGATTTTAGCGTACACACACTCTTAGTTCATCTGTGTGAACACGTGTTTTATAAATGAGGTCCATCAGGCGGCATGAGAGAGAGTAAATGATGAGAGGAGCTTCATTTCATGCCTTTAGGGAGGTTAAAGCACTGACCGCTGAGGTGAAACAAGTGTTGTGATGGCAGGAATCATCACAGACAGATGGGCATCTTCTTCTTCTTGTCCTTGTTGTCTTGTTCACGTCTGGACAAGCGTCTCTTGAGCTCGTCTGGCACTCTCTCATAGCAGCGCTTACACACGGGCTTCAGATCCATCTCCACAAACTTATCCCTGAACAACAGCACACACACATTTTCATTGTAGTCTTTCATTCAAAATGTCCCAGTGCAGACGGGCTTTACACGGGTGAAAATGTGAACTTAGGTTCTGAAGGCTGAAGAGAGCAGTGACCGGCTGAGTTTCTGAAACTACATCCCAGGCAGGATGCTCCATTCTGGGCATGACTTGAATAACGCCGGCTGCCTGGAAGTCTAGACAGTTTTGAAGCTTATGGAACAGGGAGCTCCAGAGCAGCCAATCGGGGATTTGTTGGACTTATACACAAAGAGAGACTGAGACACTTTCATTAAAGATTATGAGTTCAAAATTAATATATGCATGGAGGAACTGTTCACTACAAAAGGAGTAACACACATAGGGCCAGTTTTGATTTTAAGGATTGTGTCTGTACAGTAACTGATTTGAAACTACCATGAAAAATATAAACTGAAGTGACATCTAGCCTCAGTGTCCCTGATGAACTGAAGTCAATGTGAATGTGTTTTAATGTCAGTGATCGTACGCACTTGAGTGTCAGCTTGGAGTTGCATGTGGAGCAGCTGAAGCATTTGACACACCAGGCCTTATTCAACGCAGACACGACTGAAAGACAGAAGAGAAGAGTCGAGCGTACATGTGAGTCTTCAGTGTAAATCCTGAGATCATTATACAGATAACACAAATGTTGAACAGTGTTGAAGTGTTTATATCAAGCCGTCTCACCGTCTCCCTCAATGACGCGGTTGCAGTGGAAACACACGTCTCCGAACAGCTGTAACACACATGTGACACACACATTCGGATCATGAGCAGGATATCTGGACTGTCCAGTGTTTGTAGGCACACATTGTTTTTCTGTCATCTCTATCACTCCTTTCACATTTTCAGTGCTTCATGTGAAATCTGAACATCCTCATGTTACTGCAGTATCCCAACAATGATTGAGAGTAAACTGAGCGACTCGAGTATAAACTGAACAGACAGCAATCATCTGTTTCATAATGCTGATATTGATCATGTCTTGATCTTGATATCCTGAATAATTCATTCATGTCTAGTATTTATTTTGTAATGAAGATGAGTACTGCGGTGAATAACTGAGACTGTACCTGGTTGTAGTGAGTCTCACAGTACGCCAAGCCCTTGCGCTCATAGTGCCGGTGACCGAGAAACGCTTTCTCACATTTAGCACACACAAAATGCTGCAAACACACAAACACACACGAGCATATGAAAGAATGAGGGTAACAGGTGAAGATCCCAAGCTTTAGATGATGATTCAATGAGGATTAATCCTTTAATATATTCTGGCATTTTGTTAATGATGGGTTGTAATGAAATACCTCCACGTGCCACTGTTTGCCCATGGCGTTGACCACACGGCCCTCGATGGGTCTCCTGCAGGCGCCGCAGATCGGCACGCCCAGCTTATCATGACACGGCAGACAGTACAGCTCGCCTTTGAGCTCCCTGGCGTCCGCCGTCAGCTCCTTACTGCACACACACACACACACACACACACACACACCGATCAAAGAGGTTATATGGTTTATAAGGTCCTGTTATTACCATCTTGATCTTCATGTTGCTGTTTGAGTTCCAGTTCTTCTCTATATCAGTGTCAGTGTTTCTGAACTCCATCTTGAGTTTCTTCACAATATTCCTCATTTAAATAATTTAATATATAAATATGAGGAAAATAATCAACATTCAATCTAGTAGAGACCAAAAACAACATCAAGAGTTTGTAAAAGGGCATAATAGATCCTCTTTAAAGGGACAACGCTGTACTAAACAGTTCATTGCAGCACCTTAAAGGAACATATTACTACTGTTTATTTCTTAAACTGACTCAAAAAAATCATGTTTTTCTCCACGGACAACAGATGGAGATCATGTGATTAATTCATTATGCAGGAAATAATAAACATGAACTTCCCTGTTAGTCACAACTTTCATCTCTTTGGGCAGCCGCTGTCATAGGCAGTTTATGAATTTTATGAATTAATTTTCAATGCTTTATTCCTTGTTCATCAAATGAACTCTCTTCGGCTTCACCACAGATTCTTCAGATGCGTCACTCGACGGTGTGAACGCACTCTGAACCGTATAAGTGTTCGAGTCCGGCTCTAAACGTCTTTATGGAAAGAGGAACTGATAAACTCCTGCTTCATCTGCAGAATGAGAAGCTCTCATCCGTCCGTCACTGTGTGTTTGTGTTTCTCACCCGCAGTTATTGCAGCTGAAGTGGTCAGGATGGTACGGATCGTTCTGGAAAATCAGAGGAACGTCTTCAACGACGGCCTGACATTTCTGGCAGATGTACTTCCCCAGACCATGAGCCTTCTCACGGTTATGACACGGGCGGCACAAATGTCTGTTGGGCAGAAAATCATATTCGCTGAATCTGAACTGAAATGTTTCCATTCAATGGCTTGTTTTCTCTGAATTACCCAGCGGTGAGACTCACCTGTCTGCGTTCTTCACAAAGCCCACGTCAGCGAGAACGGCCTGACAGAGATCACAGCAGAAACAGTCGGGGTGCCAGCTGAGGTTCATGGCCTTGATCACACGGCCAATGATGAACTCGCCTGGAGACACAACCAATCACACGGTCACGTGCTGCACGCATCACTCCTTTACCCAGGATTCAACAGACGGAGCAAGTATTGACAGCTCTACTGAGTCCCAGTTACAGCCTACAGACAGCTGAAGGTTCATTCACACTGATGTGATCACAGCGAGTTACTCTCGACGCTTCATCAGTTCAACATTCACTCACCACACTGATGACAGCAGGGAGCGAACAGCATCTGGAAGTCATGCTCGCAGTATTTCCTGCCTTCAAACTGAGAGAGCAAGAGCAGGACACATGCGTCACGTCACAGAAAACACATTATTATTGTTCCTACAGTTCAGTACATATTCGTGTCTGACCTCGTAGAAGAGGCCGTGCAGGAACTGCTGGAAGCACTGGGCGCAGACGAAGCACTGCTCGTGGTACAGCTCTCCGTTACTGTTCACCATCTTCTCCGTCGGCGTGAAGCCGCTCTTACAGCACTCACACACCGCGTGGGCCAAAGCGTTCATCATGTTGCTGTGGAGACAAAGTTCATCTTCTGATTCCTCAAATACTGAAGTGCAGAAAACAGATTAGAAACATCGAGCTGTGAAGAAACATCAGTAATAGCTCAGAACCGCTGCTCTCGTGTGAATGAATTAATAAGAGGATCTAAAGACTGAATCACTGCAATGAAAGAGGAGCTGAATTCAGTTTTTGTGGCAGAGACTCGTATGTACACTGATGAGGGAAGATCTGGATCCAGTGTCTGACTTAACGTCATCTGATCTCTGCCTATGATATCCCACAATCCTGTGCGTGTCAGATCATTACTGTGGTAAGAGTGACTGACTGTAGAGAGTCACTGGATAAAAGCATCTAAACTCGCTGTGTCGAGATAATGAATATCACAGCAGTTTCTCAGTGTGTTTCTCTCTGTGAAGCTCAGAGCGCTCGAGGATCATCCGTGTCTCTCTGGAGAAGCATGTGTGGCATGTGGATCTGTGTGTAACGCTTCATCTGTTCAGCACACAGCTGTCAGTCAAGTGTCGACTAGTGTCAGAGCGTCTGATACTGCACTCGACATGGAAAACTGAACGGATCAGCTGTTTATCAGTCCGTCAGGATGCTGTGACCTCAGATGGATGATTACGTATTGTTCCTTTTTCAGTAAAAATGTGTGTTTCTGTTGCCTGAATAAAGTCTCTGCTTCATACAGAAAAATATAGCAGTACAGTCAGTCCTAATTTTAGGAGTCCTAAATTTTTGCTCTAAGAGTATTTCACAAAAAACTAGCTCCTAAATCTGTGAGACGTTATTAGTAGACAAGAAGACTCATAAATCGCTAAGATCAAATCACAAACAGTCCTAATCCACCCAAACACACTGAACACCATTGAGACAATAGTGATAGAGCCGTGCTGAACCTTTTCTTCATAAATGCAAAACATTTTAATTTATAGATTTGAATCTACAATGAGACGCCAAAAATAAATCTTTAACAAATAAATAAATATTGTCCAATGACTTGAAGCACTTAATAATAAAATATCTGTTTGCACTTTATTCTACAGCACTGTTACAGTTACAGTACAGAAAGCACTGGTTAATATAAGGATAACTATACTGGTTTAGGTTTGTTGATGTGAAATAAAGAGCTACTTTAACCCTTTCTGGAGCATTCAGGAGCTGTGTGGAGCAGCAGACTCACGATCGCACGTAGAAGTCACAGAACTCCTTGTAGACTTTGACATCGCTGCGGCGAGGAGTCTCAGATTCAGCAGAGATCTCGGTGTGCTGCTGGAGGCCGTTGATGCTGGACGCTGGACGCTCTACCTCCATCACGACCACAGACACGGACTGAAGGAGCTTGTGTCTGACCGCGAGTCAATGATAGACCGTCTGTCCTGCTCCTCCTCACCTCCTGCCAAACCTCCCGACGACTGCTGACCTGTGTGACACCTGACAATAAACCAGACTTCACCAGAAACACTCGTGTGTTTGCATTTGATCATCTTTTACCTACTGTAATGATGTTTGTTAATCCAGTGTTTAGATCTAGTTTCTCAGTGTACATCTGTCGCTGTTCCTAACTCTGACAGCGTTATTTTCAGCAGCACATTCCTCCTCTATAAATACACCTCAGCACATCTCCAAACCGGGCAGCTGATGGAAACACTGAGCTGAGCTGGGAATTCAGTCCTTCTGCTCTGAGACCTTCCACTGATTTATCCTGGAAATCATTTCATTTGATGATCCAAACCAAACCGATTCCAGAAAATCACAGATACACATGAAGAAAAGTTCTGCTCCACTCGACACATGCACTGTGAATAATGTTAATTACATATGAAAGAAAATGCTCATATTTAATTTCAACAAAAACAGCATTTAGGTCATAATTCTTTCCTTTATAACCATTTAAATGTAAATATATACATATTTTCCAGTGGATGTTTGAAATGTTTGAGAAGATTCTACAAGATCTTCTGCATTAGACTCTAAACAATTAATGTGACGCAGGAATGATGTTAATTATATCATCAGTAAATCACTGAGACACATAAATGACAGCAGTGTTAGGGAACATTACTCTTTGTGTCTCTTTCAGAACAATACAGCATTATGCTGATCTTGTTTGTTTCTTTTTACATTGAGTTCTGATTTTATAAAGTATTTGTCATAGTAATTGCAGTAACAGCACAGAGTGTAACTTCAGTATCTCTGCAGTGTTTGTGCTCTCTGTTTCTCATTCTGCTCCTCTGCAGAAACTCCTGATGTCAAACACTTGTGTGTACATGTTTTTGGTTATAATGAGAGGATTCACGAGTGCAGAAAAACACCTCGTGTGCTTCATTGATCAATAGTTCTATAGTCTATCGTCAATCTCTCTTTACTGAACACATTAAATTCAATTCAATTCACATTTATTTGTATAGCGCTTTTCACAATACATATCGTTTCAAAGCAGCTTTACAGAGAATGCATGTCAAAATTACAATATTAGAAGAATGCAGTTAGCAAATAATGTAATAATTTGTGCAATTAATTTACAAACACTGTTAGCGTTTAATTTTAAGGTAGAAGCAATGAGCTCCTGGAAAAATGAAATACATCAACAATAATTAGGATATATAGAAATTTGGGAATGTGCATGTTGCATCTTCTGAGGTCTTCGCAGGAGCTGGTCACATGAACACATGGAATAACACTGAACTCTTCAGAATGTGATTCTGATCTGATCAGACACAGTGACAAGTGTTATGATTTTTCGTTGATGTCAATTTCATTTTATTGTAACATTATTGTAATCAGTTCGATGATCGATGAATAGTAAAATTCTTAATTGTCAGTATTTGTTTAATATATGGGTGTAGGAGCGCACGATGGTCACAAGAGGGCGCAGAAAACTATTTTTAAACAAACAAAAACAAAATGATTTTGCCCAAATTTGTCCCGGAGGACCCTGTAGGATTAAATATTTAATGTACATGTAAACTAGTAAAGATAAAATCATCCATCACTATTATTATATATTGTCCAAATAAATTATAAACAGAATCAAATGTTTGTTTTAAGGCTATTTGTGAATCCTGCAGCTGTTAACTGTGATTGAAAATGTACTAGAGCAACAGTTTAACAGTATCTCCAGTAAAACCACAGACTTTCAACACTGAAATTGATCGAGTCTTCATTCCTTTTGGCAGGTTTTGAGTCAGTTTTGTGCTGGACATTTATCAGGATCTGGCAACCCATGACACGCACTTCATGTCTAGATGAAAGTGAAAGTACATCTTCAGATTCGCCATTTTAAACAGACAGAATTGATCATTTTCCAGACAGAATATCTTTAAAACTGTAATAGAGTCGATTATAAAAGTTTAGTCAGGACTTTATGTGTATCTACTCGATGGAAAAGCTGTAGGATTTCTGTGAATCAGTATGTATGATATTCTTCAACCTAAAGAAAATGAACAATGTTTCTTGTGTGTTTAATGCTGACTGTGATTGTGTAAAAGACTAAAGATCATTTGTGTTTACATGTGACTAACTTCATGTATTTGAGTGATGATGATCTATTTCTCCAGCTCAAGATCATTCAGATGAGTTATAAAAGCTGTTTGATCACTTTAGTTTCTGTGATTGTTTGTCACTTCCGTCTAGAGTCAGAGGTGGAGATCAAACTGTTCAGATCCATCATGGACGACACACAAACATCCAGAAATGAAGATTATTTTCCAGAACACAGGTACTTTGAGTAACTCATTAAATATCCTTTTATGATGTAGAGGAAATGACTGTCTGCAGATTTTTATTTCTGTTTTTTTAAAAGTTTAACATGTACTGAAAACAATAAGCCTCCTTTTTAAAACACTTTCGGTAACTGGTCTCAACTTAAAAGAATCTTGAATAATTCCACGTTGCCCATAAAATGATTTCACTTGATTTTCATTATAAATATCAGGACGCTCTGGAAGTATAATCTAATGATATGAAATAACGATTAAAAGTTTCAGCAACATCCTTCAGATTAGAAATGAAGTTCCTCTCCTCCTTTAGGTTAATTTTTAAAGACTTCACATTTACAGCATTAGAGTATCCTAAATGTTTTAGCACTCCCCAAAGCTTTTTTGATTCATGTCTTTTTTCTTTTATCTTATCCTTGAAATAATTTATTTTTGCTTCTCTTATCATATCCCTAACCTCATTTCTTCTTCATTGATAAAGCTCTAAACTACTGCCTTCCAAATAATTCTTAAACTTTATAAAACAATCATTCCTTAATTTGATCTGCTGTAATATATCATCATTGATCCAACTTAGGTTCTGATCTGTTTAACTCTTACTTTCTTATATGGAGCTACACTATCTACTAAATAATTACTTAAAACAAACCCAAACTATATCAACATCTTTACAACCCAGTGCATATGACCAATCCACTTTTCCCAATTCATCACAAAAAAACTCAGGACTATAATTTTTCATCGATCTCACAGATACAGTGTTATGACCATTACATTTTGTCTTCTGCACTTTTCTACATATATATTAAACAATGATCACTCATAATTTGCAATTCCAATTTCAGAATCCAAAATTGAATCGAATCCAACCATGTTTCACTACACCCCAGTACTGACACCTTGAGCTCAGGACATAACAGTCTCCGTGATCTTTGGGAGTAAGCTCCTGACATTGAGCCATAAGTAGACCCTTTGAGGTCTTCCTGAAGTCTATACCGCAAACAGCATCCTCCTGAACTGAGCTTACCGGTTCATCCAGTTGCTTAAATTAAATCATAGACACATTTGAGAGTGTTGAAAATGATGTTATAACGTTACTCTGTGCGTTCGCTCGGCGGCTGCTGTGAGACACTGTTACACACTGCAGTAAGATAGATCGATTTTACAATATCATATTAAATGCTGGATGATTGTGTTGATAAATGACATGCAATTTATTTTAAAACATATTGTATGATGGAGAAAATGCTGTATTACTGTTACTAAAAATAAAGCTGCATCTGATTATGCTATGTTAGCTACTTCACAAAATAGTGTTTTTCTCTGAGGCATGGTAAAGCATGGTACTCGCAAAACATCAAGAAAATTAGATTTAAACAATAAGACTAAACGTGTTGAGCTATATAACAATAATTAGTTTTCTGTCTATAAATATATCAAAACAGTTGTTCCCTTGTCTATTAAAACATGTAAATATTAAAGCGTCTTTGGTTTCTACAAAAATGGTTTCTACAAAATAAACTGGAAACCGAGGGTAACGACTCCTCACACATCCCGGAGCCTTGGTTAAAATTGCAATTTTCTCAAGATTTACAAATAGTTGGAAACATTTGGGATATTGTAAGTACTCAAGTGAACAAAATATATAATACTAGCCAAGTGGTTTTTGGATATTTTACTGCAAAAATGTTACATATTGCAGCTTTAATACAGCATACTAAACTTTTAGTTTAGTATGAAAGTGTAACGTTAGACTAAGTGAAACAGTGCTGTGTTACCTCACAATTTTCATTAGTCAAATAAACTGACCTGTAGAGTAGTATTTCAGCACTAGAGAGTAATTCGGCAGAATGAAATGTCCTCATTCCTTTATATCTCCTGGGACTCACGTGTGACACTGATATCTGCCTCTCATTAGCAATCACACCTGTGATTCTCGGCCACGCCCTGCTTCATACCACAGTCATGTTAAAAACATGCATTCACTCATCCTTATACATTATTTCCCCATAAACATTATTAGATCCATTCATGACAAGATTCCACACTCATTCACTGTATCATCAATCTATGCCTTTCTGTTGTTTTGAAGAGTTTAGCGACCCCATATTGTGTACTTTAAGATGATTGTAACCATAAAGGATGTTCTGTTTCAGCTCAGTTCATCAGAAGAGATCAGAACCAGAGCCCAGCTGTGTGTCTATGAAGAGTAATGCGTCTATGAGACAGCCAATAGGCTTTAAGAGTGGAGATACACGGACTGGCCTCAGGTATAACATTTCTATAAAAACATGATTATAGTATGACATTCTGTATTACGTATTTTCTACAAGAGATAGGACATTCTTATTGTGCTTTCTTCATGTGTATTTTTAACTTTATTTTATAATGTAAAACACACATTAGAGTTAATTCTTTAATGATAAATAAAAAATTAGTTGTTGAATACAGTAATTTGAAGTATTCACATTAATCTCTCTCTGTTTCAGTTCAGTTCATCAGAAGAGATCAGAACCAGAGTCTATGAAGAGTGATGCGTCTATAGATCAGCCAATACATTTAAATAGTGGAGATACACAGCCTGATCTCAGGTAAAACATTTCTATAACAGATATATGAATTTGAATATATGATACAGAACTAGGCATTGTGCTTATTAACCCATGCAATTATGTGGCGTTTTTATTTTACAGCCATAAAGTCTACAGCCTCAACACATTCAGATCAAACCTAAGGAGGAAGTTTCAGTGTCTAAATGAAGGAACAGCAACGCAGGGAAACACAACACTCCTGAATGAGATCTACACTGAGCTCTACATCACAGAGAGTGAAAGTGGAGAGATCAATAATGAGCATGAGGTGAGACAGATTGAGACACAATCCAGGAGAGCAGCAACAGAGGACACACCGATCAAATGCAATGACATCTTTAGACCTTTACCTGGACAAGACAAACCCATCAGAACTGTGCTGACAAAGGGAGTCGCTGGCATTGGAAAAACAGTCTCTGTGCAGAAGTTCATCCTGGACTGGGCTGAAGGGAAAGAGAATCAGGACGTCCAGCTCATATTTCCACTTCCTTTCAGAGAGCTCAACTTGATGAAGGACAAAACACTCAGTCTTTCAGGTCTTCTTCATGTCTTTTTCCCTGAAACAAAAGAAATGGAAATATCCAGAGATGAATATAATGTGTTGTTCATCTTTGATGGTCTGGATGAGTGTCGTCTGTCTCTGAACTTTAAGAGTGAAGTGAAACTGTGTAATATATCTGAATCAGCCTCAGTGGACGTGCTGCTGATGAACCTCATTGTTGGGAATCTGCTTCCCTCTGCTCTCATCTGGATCACCTCCAGACCAGCAGCAGCTGATCTCGTCCCCTCTGAGTGTGTCCATCGAGTGACAGAGGTACGAGGCTTCAATGAGCCACAGAAGGAGGAATACTTCAGGAAGAGAATCAGTGATCAGAGTCTGGCCAACAGGATCATCACACACCTGAAGTCATCAAGGAGCCTCCACATCATGTGCCACATCCCAGTGTTCTGCTGGATCTCAGCCACTGTTCTAGAGAAGATGTTGAGTGAAGCAGAGAGAGGAGAGATTCCCAAGACTCTCACTCAAATGTACACACACTTCCTGATCATTCAGACCAACATCAAACATGAGAAGGACTATGCGAAGAAAGTGAAAGATGAAGACATGATTCTCAAACTGGGGAAACTGGCTTTCCAGCAGCTTGTGAAAGGCAACCTGATCTTCTATGATGAAGACCTGAGAGAGTGTGGCATTGATGTGACAGAAGCATCAGTGTACTCAGGATTGTGCACTCAGATCTTCAGAGAGGAGTTGGGCTTGTATCAGGGAAAAGTCTTCTGCTTTGTTCATCTGAGCCTTCAGGAACATCTAGCAGCTCTATATGCACACATGTATTGTACAAACGAGAACAGGAATGTCTTTGACCAAAGCAAACAAAGTCTGTTGTCTATGATTTTGTACTTGTTCCAAAATAATTCATCAAAACATGTTTCATTATCTGAGCTGCATCAGAGAGCTGTGAATGAGGCTTTACAGAGTAAGAATGGACATCTGGACCTTTTCCTGCGTTTCCTTCTGGGTCTCTCATTGGAGTCCAATCAGACTCTCTTACAAGAACTACTGACACAGACAGGAAGCTGCTCCTACAACAAAGAGGAAACAGTTCAGTACATCAAACAGAAGATCAGGGAGAATCACTCTCCAGAGAGATCCATCAATCTGTTCCACTGTCTGAATGAACTGGGTGATGATTCACTGATGCAGGAGATCCAGCATTATCTGAAATCTGGAAAAATAGGAGAAACCAAACTCTCCTCTTCACAGTGGTCAGCTCTGGTTTATGTGTTGCTGACATCAGAACAGAAGATGGATTTTGATCTAAAACAGTTTATTGGAGCACAAAATACAGCAGATGAAGTTCTCAAGAAGCTGCTGCCTGTGGTTAAAGAATCCAGATCAGCTCAGTAAGAAACACTGACAACAATCACTCCACTTTCAAAACATGATCACATTCATGAATTTAGCTTGTGCTGTTTTGTAGTTTGATGATAAAGCAAACAGAAGAGTGGTAGTGCTATTAAATGTGAAAATCAGTTGTTGTGATAAAAAATGCATTAAAAATGAGACAAGGTGACCAGTGATGGGAATAACGGCGTTATAAAACGGCGTTACTTTTTTCAGTAACGAGTAATCAAACGAATTACTTTTTCTCCCGTTACAACGCCGTTACCGTTACTGGCAAAAAAAAATGCCGCGTTACTATAATTGAGCTCAATGAAGCGGTTTTCATCCGAGTAGGCTCTCTCTCAGCCATAGGACCTGCAAAGATTTTTCTCTGGTGTGTGCTGCGGATAGCCATACACAAACATAATTTTAAACTGATAATAATAAACAATGCTCTGTGTGTGTGTTTGTGAGCATGCGAGCGGAACGCGAGCTCAAGCCAGAATACCCTTTGTGACATGCAGGATACCTATATGTGAAATAAGTTTTTCTAGTCGACAAGTAGTTATTAATTTAAGCCATTAGTTGACTAATCACATTTATATTAATTTAATTTCTTAAATACTGGAGCGAATAAACCATAATAATGAGTGTTTATGTAGGCTATATATCACTCAAGCGCACGCATAAAGCTTGCCATAAAAACACGGCAAAAGTAATAGGCTAATTATGAATGTGACCAAAACAGCAAGGAGACATTTTAATTGTTTATTAATAAAGTAATGTTTTCTGAATCAGTGTCGGCTGCAAAGATGAAGTTGACATTGCTGACTCTCATCTGCTTATTGTGGGCGCGCCTTGAGAGAGAATGCACATTTCTTTCGGTTTAGTCTACATAATCAGAGTAGCCTATTTGTTTTCGTTTTTAGATATTTCAAGCTTTCTGTAGAAATATTTCTCATGTCTGCGAGGCAAGCAGCCTATACGCTGAGTTTCGGTTCATTTAGTCTATAAGATGCGCTCCAGTTCACACGCCAGTGATCGCGCCCGCGCCTGCCATGATTATATTGTCTGCTATATTTGCTTCTTATTTATTAAATCCAGGGTATTGGTTGATGAAACATTGATTAAAATTAAGATACAGTTTTTACAAAACGAAATTCACTTTAAAGAAAGGCTTTCTACAAAACAGAACTTAATGAAGTGTCAACGGCGACGTGACTCTGCTCAGGAAGATCAACAGAGATATGGACTGGTGTTGTTGTTGTTGTGGACGACGCCATCTTGTGAATGTCCTCTTTAGCGGCAGCCATTACGTGATTCAGCGTGGTGTCGTGTTCCTCCACGACACCCACAGTAAAACTAGAGCCACTCAGTTGCAATGCTAGGTCAATATATTGTTCCAACGTCCCACTGGGATCGTGAAACGGCATGATGGAACTCAGCGAATTAGACAGTCCTCCTCGGAAAAAGATCATGAGACATACCTCATCAAAACACGTTAAATGTGCCAGTCCAATAAACTCCTTGACGTAATCCTCTAACGCTCTGTCTCCTTGACGGAGACACATCAGCTGAGCAGATGGATTCATATTGCCGAAACGGGAACACTCACAAAGCTGCTGGATCTGGTGGTGGTGAAGTCTTCTGTAACGAATGGGACTCACAGGCAGGGGATCCAAATGCAGCGTTTTTATTGAAGTAGAGTGGTCGTACAGGCTGTGGTCAATAGGAACAAACACAGTGTCAGAGAGCAGGCAGATTCGTTGTCGTGAAGCAGGCAGTAAAAGGTCAGGGCAACAGGCAGAGTATCAAAGTCCATAAACAAAGCAGTAATCCAACAGGTAACAGGCAAAGCTTCAACCACGATAAACAGACCAAGACGGTAACAGGCAGACAGACAGGGATAGATGCTCAGAAATGCAAACACGGGGTAAGGCAAGACTTCACCCTTGACATGAGGAAACAGACAGCTTAAATACAAATCTGATGAGCTACACCTGTGAGGTAATCATAGTCCAATCACGGGGCTTGTGGGAAGTGTAGTACGAAAGTGCGTGGATGTGTGTCAGTGATTGAATGATGAGGACCAGCTGGTCTGTAGGTGTACAAACAGAGTCCAGAGACAGGGATTGTGGGAAATGTAGTGAAGCAGTCCGTGCGTGTGTGTGGGTGACTGAATGCTGAATGGCAGGTGCAGGGTGTATGGGAAATGGAGTTCTGGTATGAATGGATAGTCCGGATTGGAGTGCCCTCTGGTGACTGTGACGGGCACTCTCTTCTGTGATCATGACAGGATCATGTCAGGAGTCGGATCAAGAATAACTTATTCTTAGACTTAAATTTAATATTGGGGGCATTCAAGTTATTTGACATATTTTTAAAAAAAAAGTAACGCAATAGTTACTTTCCCTGGTAATTAGTTACTTTTAAAATGATGTAACTCAGTTACTAACGCCGTTACTATTTGTGAGAAGTAATTCGTAACTATAACTAATTACTTTTTTAAAGTAACGTGCCCAACACTGAAGGTGACTACAGCTTCTCTTTCAAAGATACATCGTTTGTACATATTTTTTAAAAAAATTACAGATTTAGATATGAACACTCGTCATAAAAACCTCAACAATGGTGACAATCAACGAAATATTCAGATAAACAGATCAGCTCATCACAAAACAAGCTGCTAAAAAGTTACAAGAAAAAGAACAAGAATAAAAGTAGAAAATAGTAAGACAATTCAACTTCATAATTTATTATTGATGCAGTGTATGCTGAGAGCCATGAATGATTTTTGTACTGTGGTGTTACCCAGCATGCACTGCAGCATAAAGCTTTTAATTGATTGTTACCATTGATGAGTTTCATGTGCTGTTTGTTGACATCTGTGCACCTAAATAATACAGTAGTTAATAACGTCTGCACTTTCCATGTTTTTAGCATTGTTCACCATTCCTGATTATCACAATAATGCTGTAGTATCACAGGATTGATAGTGCACAACAGAATATCAGTCATTAGACTTGAAAATGTAGCGGGATGTTAAAGTAAACTTCAAGTTACCCATGATGACTGTTTTTTCCTGTTGTTCGATATATAACAAGTGGCCTACATTATGATATGTAGTTCTTTTCAGAGCACTGGTAATTCAGATTTGCTAATCTGGATCATTGACTGAATCATCTGATCTGTACATAAAATATTTAGTAAACTGCCCTGGTTTGATGCTTTATGAAGAGTTATTCTATGAATTATTGAAACATTTTACATTTACATAATCTAAAGGAAGCCATATAATTTTATTTTGTAGTCTTAAATTATGTCTTAAATTCAATAATCACTGAATACATCTGATGGTTTTAGCTTTGCCTCAACTAAATTACTAAAGCCAAGGATTCTGCAAGTCATCTGTGCTTTAGATTATAAACCCTACCTAATACGCATTCATATTGCTGTTTGTTTTGTTCTCTACACAGGCTACAGTCCTGTAATCTCACCGCTCATTCCTGTGAGAGTTTGTCTTCAGCTCTACAGTCCTCAAACTCTGTCCTGAGAGAGCTGGACCTGAGTAACAATGACCTGAGGGATTCTGTAGTGAAGCTTCTTTCTGATGGACTGAAGAGTCCAAACTGTCAGCTGCAGATACTGAGGTAAGTGGTTTTCCATAAAATTAACACAATGCTATCACAATAAATGACCATTAAATTTTGACATGTGCTCTCAATGAAATGCCAGAACAAAAGACAAAACAACATAAAGCACTTGTTGCTCACATATTATTGTAGCCTAGTTTGTGCTGAATACAGTGTAATGAGACTTTTTTCATTAATATGTTTATAAGCAACTGAGAAAAAGCACAAATGTCAGGGCATGTCAAAACTACACCCCAAATCAGCCTCAGACCCCAGAGAGTTAAAAACTGTTGCCAAGCCTCCTCCATGGCCCACTAACCTGGGAGAATTTAAATAATTACAATCCACTGGAGATAAATCTGCTAATGAAGCCAAATCACCAGCATTGAGCCAGGTTTCCATCAAAAATAAGAAGCCCAAATCTTGAGATATAAAAAAATTGCGTTTACCAGCGGCATTTTCATGTCATGGGCCAGTATCCGTGACCACAGCAGGTGGTTTAATTTATTCCAAAGAGCGAAGATTCCAAAAGTTGACACCCCTCAACACACTGTTGTCTAGTGATTGACAAAACTGGAACAAGTCAGATATGCCATAACTCTGATGCATGGTAGTGTTTAGGTGGCCAATAGCCTCCAGGCCAGGCGCGTATGAACCATGGCGATGAATCTCTACATCTCTTTAACCTAACAAGGAATCCAATGCACTTTCCTTGTTTTCAAAGTCGCTTTTTACGATTAAGAAAGCAGCTCTTAGAGTTACAGCTAATCACAGGAAAGGTAGAAGATGCCCATGAGTTCAAAAAGCAACCTTCAATAGGGATGCGTCTGCAGCAGTCCGCAGAAGACATAAATCAAGAAGGGCTTGTCGATCGTAGGTAAGTACAGGGTTGGTAAGTAATATATTATATATTGCTTTATATATAGCAATATATAAAATAATTGACATAGATGAGAACTGAAGGCAAGCCAGCAAACAACCCAGCGCCATCTTAAGGACCAAACGCATTAAGGTGTGTCACTGGTGTTTTTTGTTTTTTATTAGCTCCCTGTGTTTTTTTTTTGTTTGTTTTTTTTTGCTAAAATAAAAAAATGACATGCAGGAAAAAATAGTAGGCTAAATTATCACAAGATTTACTTATTCGTTCCCTTGATTTACTAATTCATGCGCACGATTTAGTAAATTGAGGGAACGACTTAGTAAAGCGTGAGCACAATATACCTTTTTTTCCTGCATGTCATGTGTAGGGCTCCATAAATTTGAACTATTTGTAAATATTATTTTATTTATAATATGCACACATTCCCTCTTGACAGGATGTTTTTTTTCATCTCATCATATTCAAATAAAAATTTTATGCATCACGTAAACTATATTTTCAATTCAAAACAATGAAATTCGAAAAGTAGTCAATGGAAATTACTGGAATTTATTAAATGTTTAAAAATAAATATCTACTGAATGGCAGAAATAGATTTAAATGTATGAAAAAAATTCTATAATGCAAATAATTATAAAAGTGTCTGTTGACTTCACTACCTTAATAAAAGTAAATTAACACTTTTACTCTAGTACATTTCCACAGACACTTTTGTTAATTTTGTACAGAAAATACCTGCAAATGCAAACTGCACAGGTCAGTGTGTGATAGTGACTGATCTGATTGTCAAACTAATGTCATGTTTGCTGTTGCTGTGTGTGTTTGTAGGCTGTCTGGCTGTATGGTGACAGAAGAAGGCTGTGGTTATCTGTCTTCAGCACTGAGTTCAAACCCCTCACACCTGAGAGAGCTGGATCTGAGCTACAATCACCCAGGAGATTCAGGAGTCAAGCTGCTCTCCGATAAACTCAACCATCCCAACTACAGACTGGACAAACTCAAGTAGGTCAAGCTGGAAGAGTTTTGTAACAAGCTTAGCTTTAGTTATAATGCAGAGACATTCAATGCTTGAATCTGATTGGATGACTGATGTTCTAAGGTGTGCAATCTTTTTTCATAGATCTAAGGGTCTCTTTCACTAAGCGAGCGTATCTACAAATTTGTGCGTGAGATAAGTGAGATATAGATTTTAAATATACTGTATATATGTGTGTGTATATATATATATATATATATCAGAAAAGGTCAAGAAAAGGTTATAGCTGAAGCTGTGAGGTAGCTCTGCATAAAGACACAGATACACGTATGTACAGCTGGTTTAATCAGAGGTCTGTAATGTCTGTAAAAGTGTCTATTGTATTTGAACTTGTTTTGCACTCTTGGATCGAAGATCTTGCTGCGTGAACGTCATATTTGCTGAGAGTGATGACATGGTTTGGGTGTGTTTTATGTAAATTACTTACTTCGGGCACACGGCCGCTCATTTAAAATACTCTGAATTCATCAACATTAGAACGAGGTAAAGAACTAATTTCTGTGTGTACGCACATGTTGGGAATTAGATGGAAAATTTTCATAAGAAGTTGAAATGTAAACAAGGCTGTACACAACACATTGTGCAAATATAGATATGCAGGTATATATACTGTAGGTTTGTGTATGTCTGTGTTTGGTCTACAATAGAAAGAGAATAAAGATTACACATTATTTACTTGAACATAATCTTTAATCAATTTAATGCATCCTTGCTGAACACATATTTTTTTCAATACAAAAATCGTATTGACTCTGAACTATATTGAACGGTACAATATAATGAAATATTTTATAGAACAATGATCAATTCTAACCACATCAGAACACATTAAATAGACCGTAAATCAATCCTCTCGGACACATCAGTAGATCTCCTCATGATCTCTGATCTTCTGGATCTTCTCCTCTTTCATCATCACAGTCTCCAGCATTACAGAGCCTCGACTTGATCAAAGTTTCCACTTCTGATGCTGTGACCTGGATGTTTTTTGTTCCAGTGTCTAAAGTGAGAAGAAAACAACAATTAACATGTAAATGTAAAAAAACAAAACAAGGCTTGTCACTAGGGTGGCCATACGTCCGGATTTTGGCTGGACAGTCCGGATTTTAAGCCCTCTGTCCGGTGTCCGGCGCAGCCTCAAGCCGGACACTCATTTGTCCTTCTTTTTGGAGTTGCGCTGAATCAGCCTGAAAAAACCTGCTCTAGAATCTTTATTAGGACGCAGCAGCATAAGCCGGAGACACACTTGACGATTGTAAGGCCGATTATGAATGTAAATTGATACTTATGACTGATCGCGCTCAAATGCGTCCAGTCAGAGCCAGTTGCGTTCAGTCTGTGATTACAGTCGGTGTTCAAATTCCATGTGTAGGTATATAAATCTGCTTCAGTCGCAGGAAACAATCGCTGTATGTTGAGCACAGTCTGTTTTAGCTAGTCATTAAATGTGTGCCCGGCTATAGCATCTGGTCAAACAAACGATTGGCTGAAAGCAGTGTCAAATAAATATCTGATATATAAAAATGTAAACAAGCCTGCTGGCTACGTCATATCATCACGTTTTGTTTATGTATTTCTGTTATTTCCAGAAGTGTTTTGTTTTCTGGCACCATGCCAGTCTGCCAGATTAATTTAATTAATTAATTTATTTATTTTATTTTATTTTATTTCCAGAAGTCCAGAAATTTTATGTTTTCAGGCACTGTGCATTTTGCAAGACGTTTTTGAAAAAGACATCACAATGTCTTGAATAAATACAAATACTGTGAACAAACCCTTTTTTGCCTCTTCTGTTACACACAGGTCTACATCAAATTGTCCGGCAATGAATAGAGTAGGCTTTTTTAGAATCACTGTATCATGATTCCATTGATATAATGGACAAAATTGTATTACGAGTACATTGTAGTTGCGAGTACACCAGAGTCCTATGCAATTATTCTTGCCTCACTAAATGCCGCAAAGTGTCCTCCTTTTTGGTGTTGTGGAAATGGCCACCCTACTTGTCACAGGTGCAAAGTATACGCTTGTGTTTTCCTACTGTTAGGACATTTCCACCTGATTCAACATAATTTATTCACAACCATTTTGATGAATTTTATTAGAAAATTTAGAAATGACTTCAGAAATCTAAAAAGTTTACTTGTGTCTGTGTGTGAATGTGACACTGTGTGTGTTTTCTAGTGTGGATCATGGAGGAGAGATCAGGATTACAGCAGGAGTACACAAATGTAAGTACACACACACACACACACACACACACACACACACTCTCTCTCTCTCTCTCTCTCTCTCACACACACACACACATTTTAACAATTTATTTAAATCCACTTATAAGAAATAATCCACAGGGACATAAATAGTATAGGTGCAGTCAAATACATGTACAATAAAATCATGGACCAGTGGCATACAGCAGATCGTCACAATATTAAGCATAACTCAGTTTTTTTTTTTTTTTTTTTTTTACACACACACACACACACACACACACACACACACACACACACACACACACACATACACTACAGAAAGATCCTAAATATCTTATCCATGGCAATCAGAACCTCATTTAGGACAAAAGCTTCAGTATTACAGAATGACGTTTCTTAAGCACATTATATTATCTTAACTAGCGATAGGAAAAGGGTGTTACAGAGGCATCCTAAAAACTGTCTTAACTTTAGGACAACCTCACTGATGTCCTAACTTCAAAATGATTTGAAAGCCAAAAAAAAAAAAAAAAAAAAAAAACACATAACCCTCAGTTATTTAAATAGTATAATATATTTCAGTATAATTTCAGTATAATATATCATATATATTTTAGTGTGTGTTTTAGCATTAGCTGTGTACTTATTTAGTTTTTAAAAAATATTATTTTATCCTCCATTTGAGTTATCATTCCTATAGGGACTTTTATTTTGAAGTGTGGTTCCACAGGAGATGGACACACAAATGAACAGAAAGATGATGAATGAATGTCATGTGACGTCACACAGTGGAGCAGTCTCCATCTGTAGGACTGAACTGTAACATGCGTCTATCTGCTGTACTGTGGTCTGATAACAGCAAATCACAAAGAAATGGATTAATGTTTTACAATATCCCACAAACCCTGAGCGTCCTCAGTAATGATCGCTGCTATTGTAGGGTTGACACAATGCTACCATCCTGTAAAATACAGGATTTAAAGGTAAAATGATGCGTATCAAATCAGAACAGGAAGTGATTTGTCCCATATTTTACACAGATCCACACATACTTGAATAAACAAACAAGCATTTTACAGTGTGGATAACACTAATAACAATAATAATTAAATAAATTTCACAAGAAATAACAGTGAAGCTCACAATTGCACAGGATTGCATTTTAGCATCTTTGTTTCCGTAGCGACAGAGTCTCGAGAGCGTGCACCATAAATCTGTGTGTAAATCTGTGTTCAAACTCGAGCTCATGACCGTCTTTTGAACTCAAGACACTCTCTGGATATTGAGCTGAATGGGGAAAGTTATCACTGGGTCTTTCAGAAACTTCTGATGAACACAAGTTAAAGCAGCATGTGGTGACAGACACATCCATGATTATAAAATCTGGATAATTTATTAGCCTAATATAATATTCCATACACTATCAGAGCTGCTTAGACAGATAATCATTATATTTTTAGACATTAATAGACAGATTAATTAATGTGATTGATTTATCATTCGTATTAATCATATACATGCATAATAAATAATCCTATCTGTCATTTACAATTTATGACATTTAAAAAAGTTTCTAAAAGTGCTCAATTATTTACATAAATATAGGACAAAAAATACATAATAATATAATCCTAATTTAAGTAAGTGAATTAAAAATTCATCCCATCCAGGTAACAGCTGCAGAATTGTAAAAAAAAATTGCTGGTTCAGAATGATTCTTTAAAGGGTTAGTTCACCCAAAAATGAAAATAATGTCATTAATTCCTCTCCCTCATGTCGTTCCACACCCGTAAGACCTTCGTTCATCTTCAGAACACAAATTAAGATATTCTTGATGAAATCTGATGGCTCAGTGAGCCTGCATTGACAGCAAGATAATTGACTTTCAGATGAACAGAAAGCTACTAAACACATGTTTAAAACAGTCATGTGACTGCAGTGGTTCAACCTTAATGTTATAAAGCGATGAGAATTATTTTTGTGCACCAAAAAAAAAACAAAATAGCAACTTTATTCAACAGTATCTAGTGATGGACGATTTCAAAACACTGCTTCATGAAGCTTCGAAGCTTTACGAATATTTTGTTTCGAATCAGTGGTTCGGAGAGTGTATCAAACTGCCAATGTCATGTGAACTATTGAAATTTCAAAACACTTATGAAGTAAGAAAGCCTCATTTACTGAAATCATGTGACTTTGGCGCTCTGAACCACTGATTAGAAACAAAAGATTCATAAAGCTTCGAGGCAGAGTTTTGAAATCACCCATCACTAGATACTGTTGAAAAGTTATTTTGTTTTTTTGGAGCACAAAATGTATTCTCGTCACTTATTCTTGTCATTAAGGTTTGTTGTTGAGGTGTCGATATTGTTGAGGGTTGTGAACGGGTGTCCCTTATTTTGCCTCACTGATAAGAGAGATCACTGGACTCCTACAGAACACTCCAGACTGATCAGAGCTTTATTAGTGTAAGTAACGTGACTGACAACACAAGAGATGTGCTTTACCCACATTATTGACTATTCCATTCAGTGATACTTGATATTTATGTAACATTACAGTTTTTTCAATTGCTAACAAGCGTTTACGAATACATAAAGTACTTTTTCTAAACTCTTAACACAGCAACACACCTGCATCACACAATTATCCAAATAGTTCATTTTCATCCCAAAACCATATTTTGTTAAATAAACACAAACTCTACATTTCAAAATGCTAAAAACCTTTTTCAACACATACCCCTCAACAGAGGGGTCATCTGAAATCTCAATGGGGTTGGGTGTGTGGTGTTGATGTTGCCCCATAGAGGGTGGGATGGTAGTAAAGGCCCCGGTATACTTCAAACGAAATCGAAGAACGAACTGATGTGACGTCATTTCAAACAAAATTAGGCCAAAACGAAGTTCGTTTTGTGTTCTTTTTGGAAGTTCGAAACGGCTTGCCAAAGAGAACTTTCAGGAAAAGTTTGTTCCAGCTGCAAAACACCTTCGTACCACCATTGGTCAGTGACGATAACGTAACAGGAGGTGTGCACTGAGGCTCCGCCTTCACTCTCGTCGAACGCGTCTCTGACTCATTTTGTGTGTTTGAGTTCGTCGAGGTAAAATCTCCATGGGTGAAAACATGAACACACTGGATAGCCGCTTTATAGTACAAAATGAAGTTGTGCTTCTGATGAAATGAGGTGAAGCAGAGGTAGTCTTTAAAATCACATGTTTTAAACGAACGTTCACACACACACACACACACACACACACACACAGCACTGACTGACACACTGAAGAAATGGAAACCTAAATAATTTGCTTCATGTGGTTATAAATTAATTGATTTTATTCAAATAAAAATGTTATTTAATGTTTCCGCATCAACATGAATACATTACGTCACACCAAAAAAAGAGAAGAAATAAAGAAAACCTAAACTCAAAGGTGGATCAGGTAAACAGCTCTTTTACAGTTGCAGTTTAACACTTTTTACAGTGCAGAGTAAATCAAAAATACATTAATAACAAATAAAACAAAATTACAAATCCTGAATTGGAGCCAGAAACAAGACAAACCCTCTGAAATTGTCAAATTTGAGAACTGTATGAATTTTAAGTAAAACTAGACTGTACATTTCCTGAAGAAGATGTGAATGGTGCTTGCAGTGGCAAAACTCGACACTCGGTTGCTAGGGTGTTTCTAGGCAATTGCTAAGGTGTTCTGAGCGGCTGCTAGTCGGTTGCTGTGGTAACCTGGGTGGTTGCTAGTGTGTTACTAGGCAGTTGCTAAGGTACTTGGGGTGGTTGTTAGGGTGTTGTGTGGTTGTTAGTTGTCACAGATGGTTACTATGGAGTTTTTTAAAGTTCTTAGCATGTTTTTAACCTGATTTAGCACTTAGCTAATGACTATTAGCATGTAGCTATTCACTGCTAGCATGAGTCAAAAGAGCCAAACTCCATGTCTCTACGATGTTCTAATGCAGAGCAATAGGTCTTGCTAAACGGTTGCTAGGGAACTCTGTTTGGTTGCTAGGGAGTGGCTTTGCTGCTGCCAGTGATGATCCTCCAAAGGCTGAATGATATAAACCAACCCTATGATGTTCAGATTTGAAGATATCCTTCTTTGGGTTTGGGTTGCTAGGGTGCTCTAAATGGTTGCTAGGGCATGGCTAGACAGTTAGCAGGCTTAAACTAATAGACTGCATGTCTGCTCAAATGAGTGAGATAGAGAAAGTGTTCCTCAGGCCCTGTGTGTGTGTGTGTGTGTGTGTGTGTGTGTGAGGCATGTATTTTATTCAAGCAGCTGCTATAAATATCCCTGTCTGAGAATGATGTCACATTTATTAATGATAAACGATGAAGATCAGTGATGTTTGATGCTGGAAAGTCTTTCTGAACACACAAATGATGTTCAACAAAACACTATTTCATGGAGTCTGTAATTATTGATCAGTGATAGACTTTGTCTTTTCTATCGCGCTGATCAAACTTCTCTTTCTGCAGCTCTTCATTAAAATCACACTGTTTTGATCCTCCATTTGAATCTGGAGCGTTTCTTCACAGCAGCTGCTCTTGGTAACAGACCTGAGAGTCGATCACCGAACTGATGGAGGCTTTAAGATTCACAACTAGAGACCAGAAGATCCTAAATCAAGTTCAGATCTGAGACAAATCCTACATGAACTCCTCAGATTCTGTGATAGATCCAGACCAGAGCAAAGCATGCTGGGAACTGCCCAGTTTCAGTTCGTTCAACACCAATAATGATGAAGTCAACTTCAGTTTGACGTGTTTAAGTGGATTTACTCCATTAAATCAGGACAGAATGTGCAGTAATTGTGTGCTTTAACTCATTTTAATGAAGTTCATTTAACAAGCAGCAGAAATCATGTTTACAGTGTAGATTAAAAGATGGACAGATTGATGATTCCTGATTGTGATGTGTTTTATCTCCATCAGATTCCCATCGGATCACTCCGGATCTGAACACAGTGAATGAACGCCTCCGTCTGTCTGAGAGGAACACAGTGATTACTTACACTGACACAGTCCAGTCGTATCCTGATCATCCAGACAGATTTGATTATCCTCAGGTGTTGTGTAGAGAGAGTGTGTGTGATCGACACTGTTACTGGGAGATTGAGTGGAGTGGAGGTGTGTGTATATCAGTGTCATATAAGAGCATCAGCAGGAAGGGTGAGGGTAATGAGTGTTTGTTTGGATATAATGATCAGTCCTGGAGTTTGATCTGCTCTTCCTACAGATACTCATTCAGACACAATAAGATAGACACTGATCTCCCTGTAGAGCCATTCATCAGGAGAACAGTGAATAAGAAGAATCACTATAGAGTAGGAGTGTATGTGGATCACAGTGCAGGAACTCTGTCCTTCTACAGCATCTCTGGAGACACAATGATCCTCATCCACACAGTCCAGACCACATTCACTCAACCGCTCTATCCTGGGTTTAGGGTTTATTATGGATCATCAGTGAAACTGTGTTGATGAATCAGAACAGACTGACGAGAGACTCTACCCATAATGCTTTGAGCTGATGATGAATCAGTGACAGTGAGATGTTATAGAGTCTCTTCATTACATTAATAATTTTGTGACACTGTCACAGTAAAGACATGTTTTAGGGTGTTACTAGACCTTCAGACTGTTCTGACTTAGTGTACTATGTCTTTTCTAACTGATCCGACTTACGGTTTTCCTAAAAATGATCAATCAACCAATCTCTCTCTACAAATGCATCGGTGATCTCCAGCCCTGGATTGTGGAGTTTATTCTGTCTCGTCTTTCCAGCTCAATTCAGACTGACACTTCTGTGAACTTTATATACACCGGTGGACACTTCCCACTTTCACACTGGAAACACACTAGGATTCTGATGGACTGTTTCATGGACATAAAACTAACAGCCAAAGTTATTCTAGTTTATTGTGTTGTTTTCAGTTCCTTGTGCTTATTGTAAATACATTCAGTTTATTCACTATATTACTGTTGTACATCTCGTCTTTTTTTAAACACTCCAAACTCTCACACAGTTAAATCTGACCCCATTTTAATTCATGTAAACTTGACCAATCATTACACTGTCACTGAAATATCATGTCAGAATAAGTGTGCGCGTTTCTATGACATATCAGGACACAAATGTGTATAATGACATGGGTATGACATAGGTATTACAAGGAGAGGGTGACTTATGAGGACATTACTCCATGTCTCCACTTTTCAAAAGGCTTATAAATCACACAGAATGAGTTTTTGTGAGAAAGTAAAAGTGTGCACAGTTTCCTGTGATGGTTAGGGTTAGGGGTAGTGTAGGGCGATAGAAAATACAGTTTGTACAGTATAAAAACCATTACGCCTATGGAATGACCCCACAATTCACAAAAACTAACCTGTGTGTGTGTGTGTGAGTGAGTGTGTGTGTCTCTCTCTCTGTCTGTCTTTCATGATCTTAATTAAACTCCACTTATTTGTAGATTCATTTCGAGAAAGAAAATGTTTGTTTGTTCGTTTGATCGAAGCTAAATACAACCAGTGGTGTAAATAGTATTAAAAAAGTATATCTTCTTTGAGACGAACACAGTCAGAGTTATATTAAAAATATCCTGGCTCTTCCAAGCTTTATAACTGTAGTGAATGGGGCGCTGTATTCTGAAGCCCAAAAAAGAGCATCCGTCCATCATAAATATAATCCAAAATAAACCTCTGGACCATCCCATACGGAAATGTAATATACTGTATGTACATGTATGAAATTTATGGTAACACTTTAGATTACAGCCCGGAAAGTACTGCGTAATTACAACAAATTTACAGCGTAACTTTCAATAATTATAGTTTAACTATACAGTAAGTATGTGTAAGTATAGGGGAACAATATGTGAAGTATTGGGAATAAAGGGGTAACAACCAGGAAAAATAACAAATTATTCATACTTTTAATATTTTATAACTAAGGGGTACGTATGACATAACTAAGGGGTAAGTATGACATTACGGGCCGTAAATTAAAGTGGAGCTTGTTACACTCTTGTTTCGTGTAGTTACAGGGTAAGTATGACATTACGGGCCGTAAATTAAAGTGGAGCTTGTTACCCTCTTATTTCATGTAGTTACAGGGTAAGTAATTAATAAAAATAAATAAATAAATAAAAACGCAAACAGTCATATCACTTGGAAAACTTTATTTGAAAAACAACTTATTTCAAAACAGATTTAAAGTTACAACACTTCTTATTCGTTTCTCTTGCTTGGCTTCCTCCTCCTCCTGTTCCTCTTTTTCTTTCTTTCCACTGATGAATCTTAATCCCATTTGCTATTCTGTATTTAAAAAATACAGTACACCTGGAAATGTGCTCACCGTTTACTCATCTTTTACCCTCATGCCATCTGAGATGTATACGACTTTCCTTCTTAAGATGAACACAAAAAGGATTTTAGGAAAAAAATAGATCATCTGGGAACGCTTTATAATGCAAGCTCACGTGTTCCTAAAAGTCGAAGCATCAAACAGCACAAACAGTAATAACTACAGTAATCCATACGACCCCAATGGATGAATCGATGTCTTCTGAAGTGAAACGATACGTATTTGTAAGAAAAATACCAAATATTTGAATATTTTTAAAACTTTCGACCAGCTGTCTCCTGCGCGTGCATGCGAGGGTTGAGAGTTCATGCTTGACGTAACTTGAAGAGTGACGTAGGCGTGCCGAGAAACTCACGCAGATGTTGGATGCCGTCAGTTTTTTTTTTTAATTATTTTTTTAGTAATGCTCACAACAAAATACACAGAATAACAGATAATGAGAATGAGAAACAAACAAGACAGAATAACAGAGACGGCACATGAATCTCCCGCAAGAACGTCATGAAAGCTTCACGTTGCTCATTTCAATGTTCTTCATCAAACGCAAAGTCGACTCTCATGCAGGCGCTGGTGACAGTTGGTCGGAAGTGAAAAGTTGAATAGCCTAAACCATGAGAAAATTTCGGGGTGTACTGTATTTTCTTATAATACAGAATAGAATCCTTCTTAAGATTCAACAGCTGAGAAACAAGAGCAGGAGGAAGCCAAGCAAGAAACAACAACAACCAAAAAATGGACAAAACTTGTTACTTTCTGTCAGGACTTTAGAGTTTGAAATGAAAAGTTGATTTAAAAAAATGAATAATAAGTGTTGTAGACCTGTTTTTAATAAAGTTGTTTTTCAAATAAAGGTTTCGGAGTCAGTGAGATCAGATTGTTTGCATTTTATTAATTACTTACCCTGTAACTACATGAAATAAGAGGGTAACAAGCACCACTTTAATTTACGGCCCGTAATGTCGTACTTACCCTGTAACTACATGAAATAAGAGGGTAACAAGCTCCACTTTAATTTACGGCCCGTAATGTCGTACTTACCCTGTAACTACATGAAATAAGAGGGTAACAAGCTCCGCTTTAATTTACGGCCCGTAATGTCATACTTACCCTGTAACTACATGAAATAAGAGGGTAACAAGCTCCACTTTAATTTACGGCCCGTAATGTCGTACTTACCCTGTAACTACATGAAATAAGAGGGTAACAAGCTCCGCTTTAATTTACGGCCCGTAATGTCATACTTATGCCTTAGTTATATGTCATACGTACCCCTTAGTTATAAAATATTTACAGTATAAATAATTTGTTATTTTCCTGGTTGTTACCCCTTTATTCCTGATACTTTACATATTGTTCCCCTATACTTACACATACTTACTGTATAGTTACACTATAATTATTGAAAGTTATGCTGTAAATTCGTTGTAATTACGCAGTACTTTCCGGGCTGTAATCTAAAGCGTTACCAAATTTATATATATAAAATATATTGACATATAAAGTGAAAACATATATGAAACCTATTCGAAAATGGAACAATTTCATATATTGACATATAAAACTAGCCCATATAAATATATATGTTAATGTATGTATAAAACAGTCTTATATACATGTATGTCACATATATAAATATCAATGTGCATGACATATTTCTTTGTATAAATGTTAAATATACAAATTATACATATATGTATAGCATATTGCTTACAATGCACATGGCCTTAAATGTTAAATGGTGCAGTTAGGAAAAATAGAATACAGTAAAAGAGTTAAAACATCAAATCTTTATTAAAACATTCAATTATTTTTAAAAAATTAAATTAAGTGCAAAATTAGAAAACTAATGAACACGCAACAAAACAAGTCCAGAACAGGAAAATCCACCAACAGGGGCCTGTACCATGAAGCTGGATTCACTGGCTAGCCAGGTAAGTTTCAGATTAGTTTGGCCCAGTTCTGGGTTTTAGGTACCATGAAAGTGACTTGGCTTTTAGCGGTGTTCATCACCATAATAACTTGCACCCTACGGCTAACCTCTCAACTGGTGATAAAATTGTCTGGCTTTAATGATTACTTAGAATTATTATATGATTTATATTATATGATATTATCATTAATTCATTAAACAAGCAATTTTAGTTTAGCAGTTATTATTAAGCATTTAGTTCCAATGAATATTAATATATACAGATCATATGTAATATAAATAAGCTGTAAATAAACTTCAAATATGATGTGACCTTACATGTTTGAGTCTCTATCGCTATTATCAACTATATAAACAAACTTCACAAGTTACTCATCCTATAACACTGAGTTTGTTAAACTTCCTTCATGGTACAGGCCCCAGGTATTTGATGCATGCATGCTTTTTGGATGTCCGCAGCTCAGTGACCTTTTGATTAATAGCGACCCTTAGTTGGCCCCTGGTGGTTCCAGGAGATCTCTGGATCACTGCATCAAAGAAATATCTTTTAGTTTTACAACATTTATCTAAGGACATCCAAATTATAATCCCCTAAAACACATTAAATGAACACGGGCATACTTCGTTAGGTAGATAAACTAAATGTTACTGAAATTTAGGCATTTTTCAGAACCAGGTGTAATCCCAATTCTATTTTATACCCCTTCGCCCTTCCCCTTGAAACAGAGTGGCAATGTGTAGGGGTGAAAATATTCCCCTAAGAAATGGGAAACCACTACTACACGTCATCATAGATTCTTTTATTAGTGTCCTGTAACATTTAACCAGTATGAACAGCAATGAAGTGCGCATATCAACAGAAATCAGGCGAGAGCACATTTAACAGATTACTCACTCACAACATTGTTTTGTGTTGTATTTTGGATGGCGCTCGGTTTCAGTTAGAAAACGTATGACCCTTCGAGTTTCCCAAGACTGGTAAAGCAGCTTTTCCATCAGGCCAAGCCGTTTGTTTAACCATTGCATTTCGTGCCGAGTCAGCCGGTACGGATATGGTTTCGTTTTCTACTGTGGCGCTGCGATAACGGAGCTCTTTGCAAAGTAATACACGAGTTAGTTGTTGCCTTGGTAACGCAAGAGTTTACAGCCGATACGAGATGTGTTCATATTATTCAAATAGCACGTTTAGCAAGCTACGGAGAAACTGCCAGCCAGGTAACACATAAGTGATCTATCCTGAGTGGAAATATCAATACCATGATCACTACATGCATTCTAGCAGCACGGTAGTCTGTGTATGCAGGGAATTTCTCATACCCCTTCGTTCGAAGTGTGGTCCCAAAAAATCTTCGTTTGAAGGGCTATCTGGCCCTTTCCCTTACCTCTACCACTCCAGCCAAAAGAGAATCGAGACACCCCTACCCCTTCTTGTGAACGTGCAAAATGAAGGGGTAGGGGTAGAAATGGAATTGGGCCTAAGTGTCATCGCACAGATACACCAAGATGACACTGATAAATTCTCATGGTTTTACTGTCACATTTGGTTCAACAGTTTTAAAAAATGAGCCCAATTAAAAAAATAATATACATACTCATTATTGCATCAATTTTTGTTCTGTCCAAGGCCTCCTTTGTTTCCCCAGGGCTTGCTTTTTTTAGACTTGCCACCTAAGAAAGAGCAACATAACAGTTTAGAACAAAATCAGAACTCACTCCACTCCTATCTAACTACTCAACCATAAAATACATTTTTCAACTTAATTCTTGGACAGCCTGCTTCAGTAAAATGGTGATAATGTAAATAGTACAACTCAAATTATTAGTCAGTAAAACACTGAAATTCTGGATAGATGTGATGGCTGAGCACACCCAAGATCTCATTCCATGGTTGCCTCGCAAAACAATAAAGGCCACTTTGCCGCAGGTTTTCATGGACAATTTTCCAAACACAACATGTGTAATTGACTGTACAGAAAGTATCTTGCAGAAAGCTAAAAATCTGGACTCAAGAACATAATCTTACAGTCACTACTATGCTAGCAACACGGTCAAGTATCTAGTAGCAACTGCTCCATCTGGAATTGTTATGTATATTTCAGAGGCATATGGTGGCAAATGTAGCGATAGATTCATCATGCAGAACTCTGGATTTCTCGACCATTTGCGTGCTGGAGATGAGGTGATGGCGGACCATGGCTTCACCATCAGAGATCTGCTAGAGGAACGGAATGTTCGTTTGATCACGCCAGCCTTTACTCACAAGAAATGCCAGCTGACAAATGAGCAGGTCACACGCACAAGACGAATTGCTAATGTTCGCATTCATATTGAGCGAGCAATCAGGCGTCTCAAGGTATACAGGATCCTCTCTCAAACTGTGCCCATTCATTTTGTCCCTAAAATTGACAAAATACTAAGAATCTGTGCAGCACTTGTAAATCTGCGAGGGGAGAATATCCATGTACTAAAACTGATTGTGTAGCGTAACCTCCCCCCTAACTACTCATTAAACATCTGCAGGTATGTTGGGCAGAGATTTAACTTCTTGTCAGCAAAATCATCAGCCAACCTAGGTAGCATGTGCAAAAAGTAGAAATTCTGCAGCTGTTGCACTTGAGCATCTGTGTAGTTTTTGTCAAACGGAATGTCCAATTCGATGTCCTCACTTGGTGTCCAGATAACCAGCTTGCAGCTCTGTAGACCCAGACACATCATGGTCAATTGTGTCTGAAAGAAGGATTAAGAGTGCATGTTGGTAAGAAGAATCTGTATAATCAATTCATTATAAGTTTAAAATACAACGTTTGTCTAATAATAGATAATTTCTTGGGGAAAAAAATTATTATTATTCACCTGGAGGTAGTATCCATCCTTTCCTTTGGGATGAATCACTGTACTGTCCACCTAATCTTCTGATGTCACCATTTGGCCGTTCCAGAAATTCTGCCAGTGACATGGAACTTTTGAAGGGGCACTTGATCTCAAGGAGTTGTGCTGAATCAAGGATCCCGTCTGGGCTGGCTCCCAACCAAGGATGGTCAGGGTGCACAACAGGCCCCTCTTCTCAACAGAATGCCCTCTGCTCTCCATCAGTGTGATGACATTTCTCTCATTTTCTTTGCCATGCTGTGTTGCTGTATTGCCGGTGAAGGTTGGGTACAGATGCTCATTTAGATATTTTTGGGGATCTGTGGTGCTTCGTTTTGGGACTCGTTTAGCTGTGCTGGCTGTTAGACGCAGCTTTCTAGCATCATGCCATAACTGTGAAGCACTCTGCATCCTGGTTTCTTCCATCAGTGTAGCTGCTTGTGCAGGGGACACTTTGATGTAGGCCTCATAAAACGTTGTGCACTTTAGACAGGTTAGTGTTGTGTTCAGTATGACAGAGTGTAGTACTGTGGGCTGGATCATGTTTGCTACTGTCTACATCTGCTCTGTAACTGTAAGGGAACCCCGCATCGGTCCAAAAACGGAGTCCGACACCCCCGGGTGAAGGTTACCACGTGTATGCCTTTTCAGCGTCTCTATTAAGTTCACTTAATTTCACTCGTTTAATCTGACTCCAATTTCAAATGATTATTACTCTTAGGTTGTGTTTCCAATTAGAAATTAATCATTTGTTATGTATTAATTTAGATATTCGATTATTCTGATTACCTTATATCTTCAATTATTTCGTTCACTGCAGTCCCGGTATCGCTTTAGAAGAGTTACTTCGGCCGATTTGAGCACTCTTCCCGGACACAAACTCGTCAGTTCTGACCTTAAACATTGGATGCAGGGTAAATATCTACCTTTAAGGCGGTCGCGCTCTGCTTACTCGTAACAAAAAGCATAGTTTTTTATATTTACGAAAACTGCAACTTATTTAAGGCAGTGATTGTCAGAAATCGAAATGGACTTAATTGACGTGCCCCATGCTCCATCTATTAAACCTTTCGTATGAACAATCCTGAACACAGATTTGAGGTAATACCTTTGCTTTGATCTACTAGAAATAATGGATTAAGAATAATACAGAATCAACCAAATATAACATTTTATTTGTCAAGTAAAAATATATCATGCCAATTACATTACAATTAGACAATTAAAGCCAATTCAGAAATGTTAAATGCATAACATCGATTACTCAAAGAAATGCATATATATACACAGGGATGGGTGAGTGTCCTCAGCAGAGGTGGGTAGAGTATCCAAAAACTGTACTCAAGTAAAAGTACAAGTACTTATAGAAATATTTACTCAAAGTAAAAGTGAAAGTAATAATCCTAATAGTTACTTGAGTAAGAGTAAAAAAGTATCCAATAAAAATCTTACTCAAGAAGCTCGTTACTAGTTACTTTTATTATATATATATATACACACACAATAGCATGTTATTATTTAATGTTTATTATTTAAATAGATATTTAATTTATTTTCATAATTAGATATCTTTGCAACAAACAAACATAGAAGAGATAAGCATTATTTCTAGCATCTGTAACCCGAATGTATCGTTACTATATTAATAACGTATACAGCTAACGTTACATTTTAAAGAAGAGAGAAAACTCTTTACATGTGCTCGCGCTCATATCTGAACTTGACACAAACAATGATCAAATACACATTGACGGATCTTCTTCGGTCTGTTCTCCAAAATGTAATCAAATGTATATTTCAGCAGGCGCGTGTAAACTGCTTAACTGTGTCAACGCAAAGCGTTCATTTTCAAGACGAACAGGTCGCTGGCGCCGCCATTGCGCAATAGTATATGTATAAATTAATGTATAAATTAAGATATATGCCCATAAAAACGGTAAAGAAATACTACATACTTTTGTTATAGTGACGTAATAATCTGTTTGGTTGTAAAATGTCGGCTATTGGCTGTATCATGAAGTAAAATCAAATGAAATCGATAGAATGTGGAATTGTTCACAGACAGCATACGCAGCTCAACTAATAAAGGTCTTCATCGCTGGCAAACAATTGGATGCATTTGCAGATTAGCTTTTAATTGACTGTAGGTCCACTGCCACTTCATCCGCTCCGAGTGAGAAACCGCTTCAGACGATTCAGCGCGTGCAGGAACTGAACAAATCATTCAAACTGATTCGCGAATCAATTTAGACAGCTTTACCACCTTGTTTGATCAAGTCTTTGAACAGAATCGACTCAAAAGAGTGATTCATTTGTGAATGGGGCATCGTTCATGAAAAAAGAGACAGCGCGCATGGAATAAACTACGCATTTCTTAACATTTACAGTATTGAATTAAAATAAAGTAACGAGAGGAACGTTGCCCATTGTAGCGAAGTAAAAGTACAGATTTTTCATTACAAATTTACTCAAGTTAAAGTAAAAGTACCCATATTTTAATCTACTCTAAAAAGTACAAATTTTCCAAAAAACTACTCAAGTACATGTAACGAAGTAAATGTACTTCGTTACTACCCACCTCTGGTCCTCAGACATTCACCCATCCCTGCGGGGGCTACAGATGATCCCACATGACTGCTTTGCTCTTTACCTTTTACACCAGAACCAGAACAAAAGGATCGTAAATGTTTATTACACCAACACCTGTTTTGGGGGAGAGGAGAAGAGACACCACCCAAAAAGAGGACAGAATTTTCCTTAATTTTCCATCTTCTTCATAATTCTAGTGACTGCTATGAAATTGAGACCGTTTTACCAATTGCACTGAGACAAATTAAATGATACCAAACATGAAAAGGGAAAAACAACAGATACACAAGTTACATTATATGTTTTGAATAACTTTCAGTGACTTGAGGCAGGGGGAAGGAGAGTTTGTGTGTGTGTGTGTGTGTGTGTGGGGGGGGGGGGGGGGGGGGGGGCGTGCAAGGCGTTGCCCCTTGCTATTCTTTTAAGATCTTCTCTCCAGATACGCTTTATTGCTTTATTGCAGGATGCTTGATCTCAGTTTTCGTTTAGCAGGAAAATCAAGCCTTACAAACTCAACTGAAGAAGACCATTTGTCTTGAGCTGAAACAGTGGGGCCATCACTGATGAATTGCTGTGGGTAATGAACTCTCTGTGGTTCTTAAAAAATTGGGGGGAGGATGTTGATTCTTGCACAGAACTTCCTAATGGGCCTGGATATATGTGATATGGTCTGTGATGGTTAAAATTAATGTCCTTCACCTTCCTCATCCCTACATTCTTCTTCACACCAGAATTCCACTTCCTTTGCACATCAGTGCATGCCATCCCTGTCTTGCCCTGCCTGACTGCATTCTCAACCTAAATTGAATTAGATTTAATTTTATCATACAGTCTTAGACTAAAGAATTAAAGTGAAGGCTACTGTGAAGCAATATATGCAGAACATGAATGACACACAGTAAACATTTCAGTTTAGTGCATTTATTAGGTAATTAAAAATATCACAATACAATAAACAATTTTTGTGCCCTTAATTTTTCTTACTTTACTGACCTTCCACAAAAGTGCTGCTGCATGACTACAAGAGCGTCCTTGCCCTGCAATACATGAACAACCCGCTGTCTGAACTTCACCTGTCACTGATGCTAGCACCCAAGCCTTGTGATGTGATATGTGCAGGCTCTGGCTCGGCTCGATGTCCGCTTTTAGATACACAAGGTCGTTTCCGACATCCTTAAACAACACCCGGCCGACTTTATCACTGTGTAGATACTGATACGCCTCTGAGCTTTTCAAATTGCTCATCACCTTACCATCACAGGCTACTGAAGCAACAAAATAACTAAAAATGCTACTGTACGTAATACGAGGCCACTTCTTCATGTCATCCTCCCAACCATCTACCACGGAGGGTAAAGGTACTATTATTTCACCCTTTTTAAGTTCGTTGAGTTTGTGTTCCCACATCGTTAACCGGTTTGGATCACTATATATTACTGAATGACTTTCACTGTTGACAAGTGTTGAATGAATGAGTGTTACGTCCCGAACCGGAAGACACTCCCACTTTTGACGCAAGGCCTTATGGGGCATAGGAAACTTGTGGATACTTAACAAGATATGAAGTTAAATATCCGCTTCCGCCAGAACAACTTCCGTATTCTTAAAAAGCTTGGCCTGCATTTTCTTTTGCTCAGAAGTTTCGGACTGGACTGATGTTGTTTTCTCCTGAATGCGCGTAATTTGGCGGTCTTTTGTTTACGTTTGAATTTGGGTGCGCGCAATGACGTAACTATATAGCATCCTAAACGCAAGGCCTGAAATGCATACTCAGAGCCATAGAGAGAGAGAGAGTCGCGACAACTCCATAGACTCCAATGGAGCGTTTTTTTTTTTTACAGCAATGGCGGCTCGTGGAGGCTCTCAATAGTTCCCGGAAGTAGCAGCCGCGCCGTAGAGTTACAGCAGAACAGACCGTTTGTGATGCACTTTTAAAAGCCGTTTAAATTATAAGATTTTATATCATCAGTACATCTGAATCAAATTAACTATAGTAGCTATAACTATAGTAGATTAGATAATAGATTAAAACTCTAAAATCTCTATGGCTCTGTGCATACTGAAAGTGTTTCTATCATTTTTGTTTGTTTGTTTGTTTGTTTCTTAGGTCAAATCTAAACGCTTTATTCAATAATCAGTAAGCATTAAGCATACTATTTTCATTATGTGACTCTTGGTTTAGATCACAGTAATGTCAAATAACAACAACAACAAAATTAATTTAAACCATACAAAATGATTAAATAGTAATTTAATTAAAATTATTTGAAGTTGGGTTAGATCTTTATTTTCATTTCATTTGTTTTTTTACAACAGTTTTTGTGAGCTATAAGATAAGTTAAAATATGTAAAATAAATCAAGTTTTTTTTAAAAAAAATGTGCTAATTCTAAAATGGGATAGAAATTGAAATGAAATGTGGATTGTGTAGACTTGTTAAAAGTTCAGTCTGTTCAAATAATGAAAACATAAGGAATTAATAAGGAAAACAAGCATGTAAAATGTTTGTATGTATGTTTAAATAAATTTCCATATATTGGCATATATAAATTTAACATATTTGTGACATATATGGTCATAACATATAATATTATATAAACAAATATCATATACATGGTATTAATATATGTCAATATATTTATTTAATATGGACATTTTATATGTTATAAACATATATCAACATATATCCAGAGATATGTATATATGTGATAGCAATATATAGTCATGTATTTTGCATATATGACAGTGTCTCTTGCGATATAGGGCCATATAAGTCATATATTACATTTCCATATGGGATGAGAGGGAGACGTGAAAGACAGTCTGCTGTGTGGATTTGTGAACAGCTTATAAACGACATCAGAGTCAAAACAAAGCAGACGTCTTGACCAGCGATCAGTGTGTAATCCAGCCCTGTTCATTCCTCTGGTAGTGTCTGTGATCTGAACACAGAGTAAAGCGTTGAACTCCACAAATACAGTCAACACTTTTCACACACACACACAAGATCCTCTTGTTCCAGTCAAGAGTGTTTACACTCTGCCATTGTAAGTGTTTGTGAAGCTAAATATCCCGGTGTCTCTGTATCATGCGTCTGAATCTGAGCAAACACACACCAGTCCAGAATCACAGGCATCGGTGGAGATCACTGAGAGAAAGGAGCGGTCATTCAGAGCTGGACACTGAGAGCTGCTTGACCTCATCAGAACTGGTGTGAGCAGCTTCAGATCATGTGATCGTCTCTTTATCCTCGACACGTTCACACATGATCCTCCAACACTGCAACATTCAGAGGAGCACAACAGACACACAACAGTTTGGTGTTGAGCTGGTAAACATACGCCAAAAACAACAAGAACTGCATCAAGGAGGGGTTTGCAGTGCAGATGTTGTCTTATTTACAACATGACAATGTGTTTCCGCTGCGCTGAACTCCTGCATCTTCAGCGTCAGAACCGTATGAGGCTGATATGAGCGTCTTTATTCTGTCATGTGTCTCCACTGCTCTCATGTGTGTCTGTTACACTGTCATTTTCTGAAACAACACAAATATACATTATATACACTACCATTCACAACTATGGGGTCTGTAAGCTTCTGAAAGAAGATTCTTCTGCTCATCAAACTGCATTTATTTGATCACAGTAAAAGAGTAATATTGTGAAATATTGTTACAATTATAATAACAGTTCTGTTTGAATATATATTTAATTAGTGTCTCAGAGCTGCAGCTCAATTTCTTCTTCTCTCACAAAACATTTTATTTGAAGTGTTCATTTGTAAAATGTGTAGACAAGCTACTTTAATGAAAAACACAGAAAGAGTCTGTCAGTATTGATCTGTCTATGTATAATGTTAAATAAAGTTATTCCATAATCTGCTCTAAATATCTGTATGGTGTCATTTTATTATCACCACAGTGAGCAGAATATCACATGTTCTTCAGTCTCTGTTCACCAGGGCTGTAAATGTAGATTTGAGCTCATAAATCTCAGAGGAAACTTGAAATGCAAAACTGAGAACACAAACTGATTCTGAGGTAAACCTAAAATCAAAATGGAGAAACAACGGCACACTTTTAATTTCAGTGTTCCGTTGAAATGGTAAAGCCTGTTTTTTCACCTTCGCTCACTCACGAAAATAAGGAAATATTTAATCAAAGCGCAGCATATCCTCTCGATCCTCCAAAAGTCTCTCCATCATCAACCGTCGCTGCTCTCTTGTATAATTAATAAATGTAACGCCATTCTCAAAAAAGGCTTTTATACTGTGATTTTTACCATTGGATTTCAAAAAGGTTTGAAGTTAGGACACCAGAGGGGTTCTCCTAAAGTTAAGACAGCTTTTAGGATTTTTTGGATTTGTTAGGATGCTTCTGTAATACCCGTATCCATAGTTAAGATAAGATTATGCACTTAAGAAATGTCATTCTGTAATAGCTTTTGTCCTAAATGAGGTCCTAACTGAAATTACTGTGGTTACCTAACAGATAAGATAGGATTCTGAAGTTAAGATCTTTCTGTAATACGCCCCCTGAGTCGTTTTTTGTGAGAAAAGTTTACTTCCGCATCTGAAAAATGCCAAATCAGAAGTGACGTAACTGGAGGGAGTGCGATCAATATAAACAATAGGAAAACAATGGATCACAATGACAGTTCGGACGCTGAGGAAATTGTAAATGTTTATTCATACTCGTATAACAGACCACAGCCATACAATTAGTCTGTTATGCAGTCAAGAGAGCAGCGACAGGCCAGAATTAGACAGAATAATGGTCAGAGGAGACTAATTGAGCTGTGGTGTGAGGAGAAGCAGTGGAGAACAGAGCAGGAGACCGATGTTAGCTTGTAGATATATACACGTTAGCTAATGATATGTGCTCAGATCACAATAAAGTACAGATTATTATCATGTATCAGTGTAGCAGGGAATTTCACTACAATGTAGGGGTAAGTTTATCTTCTGCTGCAATATATCTTGGACGACTAGGGATTGACAAGATGTAGGTCCCCACCCCCTAGTACAATTAATTCCTGTACTTGTATATATAAAAGTATGTTTTTTTATCTGCCTTGTGAATTTTGCTTTTCTCTTTTGTAACAGCGACTGATGAGGATGGAGGCTCTGGAACTTTAATAAATACACGGTAGCTTCCCAGAGGATAATTGTTGATTAACCCCTCTTCCCCTCTATCAGCCCACAAGACAGTAGGAATGCCCCTACTCCAAGATAACAGAAGTTTTACACTTATTTCTTAAATGTTTAGCAGAATTAAACAAAATAAAGATAACAACAGTCATGAAATAAATTCTGTTTCACTTCTCTTATGATTTTACCAAGAAATGTACGAAAAAAATAAATAAAAATAAACTTTTGTTCGGATCCAAACTTTTGTTCCGTTTCTTTTCTTTCAACAATAATACTCAAAAACAGAAAAAACAATAACAGTTCTGATAGAATGAATGCTCAGATGGACTCAGTTCACTCAACAGCCAAATCTCGTTGAGTATGTATGCGATCCGGATATAATCCGCCATGTTGACGTTATCATGTGACCTACAACGTTTTTTATTGAAACAACAGTAGGGGAATACAAAGACATTTGAATATATAAAACAATTAAATCAAAATTCTGTATCTTATATCACAAATCAATCATGTTTCTATTACATTATATCCTTTTCAACAGCTTAGATGTCTTAACATTGTTCTGTATTGATGTTAGAGAGTCATAAAAAAAATCTTCAAATCAGTGGAAAATAGTCTACTATTTGGTACAGTCGATAATACATTTTGCTTTATGTATATGATATTTCCCTAATAAAATAAGTTTAATTATATTATCCATTTCCAATAAGTCAGTATCACAATCCATAAACAAGACCATTACATCAGTTATAGTGACAAACTTGTAAAACAAGTCATAAGGTATAATTACAACTGAAAAATAAGTGTACAATTGTTTCTGTTTCTTCTTTACAAAAACTACATAATGACGAAAACCCTTCTTTAAATTTACTAATAAAATTGTTACATGGATAGTATCTGTTTATTATTTTAAAGTGAGTTTCTTTGACTTTATTAGGAATTACAAATGTATTTGACCACAAATTCTGAAAAACAAGGGAGTGATAATCCTGTTTCCACTTCACCATTGCTTTAAGTGAAGAACTTTCTCTGGTTAATATTCTTCTGATATACATATTAATTTTTTATCCCTAATGGAAAGGCCTTCATCAGTCAGAGCAGGAAGAGAACCAATTACAGGATTATACATCTTTTCGTTTTTATAAGATAGAGTTTCGGTGAGATACAATGAATGAGTTTTAAATATTCTTTAAAAGATACATTTGTCCCAAGATAATTAACTAAGTCATTATAATTATAAGTCACCTGACTGATTTATCAAGTCTGTGACAAATTAACCCTTTGTTAAACCAATCATTCCAAAAAATGCTTTTGTTTTTGAATAATATATATTGATTATTTCAAATTACGCTGGAATGGGGAGAGAAATTGTGTTTGAAGACTAACTTCCAGGCATTCAAAGCTTGTTTGTGAAAATTGGACAGCTTAATTGGGAGTTTACTTTAAAAAAAAAACAAAAAAAAACAAACAAAAAAAAAAAAGTAGAAAATTAACACATTCTTTGAAAATTAAATTGGGAATAAAGAACCGGTTACAATAGGACCAGGCAGGAGACAGAAGATAGGAATAACAGGTTGTTTATTGAACACAAGCAGAGTATAATGATGCAGACAGGTGAGTAGCAGATGCACTTTGGTGATGTACGAGTGATATGGAGAATGACACAGTCCTTTGTGTTTGCAGAGTGACAATGGAGAATGATACTTGCTGAATGGAGTTGATGACTTCAGACCACACTTCACGCCAGATAGGAATCGAGGAGAGGAGCTAGGAAACCCGGAGTACAGGTAAGTAGCAAGAGGAGTCCTTGAGGTAAGCATTCAGGTAAGTCCTTTGATGCAAACGAGACCGGATAATGTGACTGTGTGTGAGTGTGTCTTAAGTAGTGCTGGTGATGAGCGTGCTGATGAGGTGCAGGTGGCGGTGATCAGAACTCAGGAGATGGTGTGCGCTGTGATTGGAGGGTGCTGGAGCCTGGCGTGTCTGTGACAGAACCATGGAAAGTTATTTTCACAAAGCTTGATCCAATTAATTTTAAATATATTATTGATAGTGTCAAAATCTAAAGCATTTAGTCCTCCTTCTGATACACTTCTGATTATGGTTTTCCTTTTAATATACTCTGTCTTGCCTCTCCAGATAAATTTAAATAAAATTGTATCAACTGCGGCACACATTTTGGAATCTACATAAAGAGACAATGCAGGATATACAAGTCTGGAGATCCCTTCAGCCCTGGAGACCAATACACAACCTTGGATAGATACATTTCTTTGGAGCCAACAGTTAAAAATATTTCTTGTTTCTTGTAATCTCTGCGAAAAATTCTCTGTGATTCTCTCTGAGGCTGATTTACTAATTACAATACCCAAGTATCTAACTACCTGTTTAACCTGTATTCCAGATATACATGAGTCTTCTAGTTGGTGCACAGCCATAATCTCACTCTTAGATTGATTCACAGAGAGACCTGAGGCATCAGAGAACAGTTTGCTGGAGGGAGGAGCCGAGGTGGTGAATCGCTCCAAACAACCTTGGGGAGGCGTGGAAGCAGCGCAGCCGATGGAGATGTGGGGCGAAGACAGAGAGCCGAAGGAGCGGAGTGATGCCGATGGTCTCAGAGTCCAGACGGCACCCCGAGGCGGCAGCAGGGTACCGGAGGGCTGAGGTGGAGCTGGAACGACTGAGGGCCGAGGCGGAGTCTGAGGGAAGGCGGAGTGTGAGGGGAGGCGGAGTCTGAGGGAAGGCGGAGCCAATCAGAGGCGTAGGGGTGGAGGGTCGGAGAAACTTGAACGGTGTGATGGCGATATCTGACCCAGGTGGAGTTGAAGGACCGAGGGAGTCTAGTGGAGCCGAACGCTCGATGGTCTCTGCTGTAGACGAGGGTGGATGGAGCAGTGGCGGAGGAGTCAGGATGATGTTGAGGTGTTATGACAGGATCTGAGGCCGGAGGTGGAGCCGCAGGATCCTCATCGCCTGAAGCTGGATCACAGCAGCCCCAGGTGTAGCTACGCCACTGAGAGGAGGCTGGTGTAGAGCTGAGGGAGTGATGTGAGACAGCGAGGGCTGGGTAGCAGGCAAGGTTGAGGACTGAAGAACAGGCTGAATAGCAGAGAGACTGAAAAACACAAAGTCATTATCAGGGGTTTGGAGAGCAGGTGGGAGAGGGAGGCTGGGTGGGACCAGTTCATCAAGAATGAGGCAGACAGTCTTAGGATTTACCAGGTATAGGGACTCCTCTCCAAACTCAAAACAGTCCATAGTGCTTGCCTTGAACTCACTCTCAGTTAAGGAGTGTGATTGGGCGCCAGTTGTCTAAGTGCAAAATGTCTTTATTAGGTTTTGGGATTAGTGTAATTACTCCCTCTTTCATAGATTCTGTAAGTTCCCCATTTGCTGCACACTCATTGAACACATTCAAAATAAACTCTGTAATATCTTCCCAAAAACTCTGTAAGACTCAAAAGCTAAACCATCGGGTCCTGAGCTTTTGTTAAAAGGTGTTTTTTTAATGATATCATCTAATTCTTTCAATGACATTTCCTCCTCACAAAAGTTTTTACTATCTATACTTATACAAGGAGTGAAAGGTCGTATCTTGTTAAGAAATAAATCGCTTGAATCAGGGTTAAAAGATGATGAATATAGTTTTTGGTAAAAGTCTGAAACAAATTTTGAGATTCTTTTGTCATCTGATATAATAATGTCTTCAATATACAAAGAGGAAATATTTTAAAGTTCGGCTCGCTTTTTTTTCAGATTGAAAAAGTATGCAGAGTTTTTTTCTCCGGCTTCTAGCCATTCGGCCCTAGATCTAATGAAGGCCCCTTTAGCCTTTTCTATATAAAAGGAGTCTAATTTTTCTCTTAATAGGTATAAACGTTCTTTCTCTGAATCATTTAGATTGGCAAGACAAGTAATACGGTTAATTTCTTTTAATATAGATTCAAAATGTAATCCTTTTGTTTTTAGAAGATCTTTACTAAATTTTATAGAAAACTGTCGACACTCAAATTTAAACAATTCCCAATTTAAGGTATGAGAAATATTAGTATTTTTTTAAAAGAATCAATTATGCCTTTAATACCCAAACAATAATTAGAATTGTGTAATAAAGAGGTATTTAATTTCCAATACCCTGGTTTCCTAAATGAGTTACAGTTAAGGTCAGAAATTTCTAACTCAATATCTGAGTGATCAGTTAAAGGTGCATTGGAAATAGAACATGATTTTACACAAGAAATCAATACGGGATTTTTGTGTCAAAACAGATTTGAACCAAGTAAAGGAAGAGGAAGAGTCATTATGAGTGATTTTGCTACTGTTGTTCGAGCTGAAATTCTCGTGCGTCGTTTTTGATACAATAGTGCCGCCGTGTGGACACAAACGGCATTGCGAACTCATTGACGCTCTTCTTTTGACAATATTTTCCCCTCTATTTTACGTAGTTAGTCGTTGCCCCTGGCAATACATTTTCCTTCTATTTTTCATAGTTTATTTTTGGACATTTTGCAGTATTTTCACTTGGAGACTTTGAAATTCTTTTTGGATGGACACTTGCATGGACTTGAGAACTGATAACTGAGTTTGCACGAGTCATTCACTCGAAATCCGAATTACGGTGTTTTTGTTTTTTTGAAGGGACTGTTTCGTCTACCAGAAACGTTCGTGAATATATATATATATATATATATATATATATATATATATATATATATATATATATACTCAGCAAAAAAAGAAACGTCCCTTTTTTCAGGACTCTGCATTTCAACAATAATGTTGTAAAAATCCAAATAACTTTACAGATCTTCATTGTAAAGGGTTTAAACAATGTTTTCCATGCATGTTCAATTAACCATAATCAATTAATTAACATGCACCTCTGGAATGGTCGTTAAGACCTTAACAGCTTACAAAAAGTAGGCATTTAAGGTCACAGTTCTAAAAACGCAGGACACTAAAGAGACTTGTCTACCGACTGTGAAAAACACCCAAAGAAAGATGCCCAGGGTCCCTGCTCATCTGCGTGAACGTGCATTAGGCATGCTGCAGGGAGGCATGAGGACTGCTGATGTGGCTATAGGGCAATAAATTGCCATGTCCGCACTGTGAGACGCCTGAGACAGCGCTACAGGGAGACAGGAAGGACAGCTGATCAGCTGTTCATACAAATATTTACACATTAAGTTTACTGAAAGTAAAAACAGTTGAAAGTCAGAGGACGTTTCTTTTTTTGCTGAGTATATATATATATATATTTTTTTTTTTTTTTTTTTTTTTTTTGAATATTATTTTTTCTGTCTTTGAAGAAAAGGAAGAGACTTTCTGCTTTTGAACAGGTGGCTATTTGTTTGATTTAATTACCCTGCCATATCTGGACACTCCAACACCAGCCCAGTTCTACTGTGAGGTAAAACTTTAACTCTGGGGTTGTGAATCTCGCTCAGGTATGTGAACTGAACATATCAGATGTGGAATGAAACGTTTTAGCCCTCAATAAGTAAGTACTTATTGAAATGAAGTATCTAAGTTACTCATTGAGTATGCTGTGTCGGACACAGCCTAGATTGTATCATGTGACATCACTGACTCCACCCACACATATTTCTTCCTGCTCTGAAGTGAACAACAAATCTGGACATGCAGGTATCACTTTTACTTTAAAGACATGATATTTGTCTCTCATAGTATATGTAAATATGATATTGAACACAGAATGATGATTTCAGTGTGATTATGAGTGTAGTTTAACTGTATGAGCTGCAGAAATGGTGTTTCACTTTCATGTGTGTCAGAGAACCAAAAACACAAGATTGTGTCTCATATTCTGTATATTTTAACCCTAAAAGGTTTTTATATTCTCTGAGAGGCAGTGAAGTGAAGGTCTCATTTCTTGGTTTGATGTTGAAAGGGTGTTTGTTGAGGATATTTAGATCTGGTGATTTTGTTCACACATTATTTGTTCAGCATTTATAATGTTTGTTCCTGTGTAGTTATTCATTAATGAAGGATCAGTTTCTAAAGTGTCAAAACAACATGAGCGGCTGTAGAAGAAAATATGTTCACTTTCAGATCAAAGGTGATATTTCACATATTTACAATATTTGGAGGGGACTCACATGTTTGTTATTTTTAAGTATTAGCTTATTATATTTATGTTGAAATTGAAATTGAAAAACAACTTCCACACAAACTATATTTAAACACCATCATATGAAATGAATCTTTTGTTGATGTGTGTGTGGTGACGTGATCTCATTAGTGTGTGTTAATGAAGTAAATCAGTGTGATCTCTGACAGACAGACGGCAGGAGTCAGAGAAGATCATGGACTGAAGACTGAAGAAGGAGCACAATATCATCATGTCCAGCAGAGAAAGCAGAGGTGAAAGATTGATCTATGAGTGATATTAATAACTCCATCAACATCAGTCATATCAGTATTGAATCATTCAGTGTCAGTCATATTTCTGATGATGTTCATGAGTGTTTGTGAAATATCAGCAGCCTCTTTGTTTCTATAAGCTGTAAGTTATGATGTACAGTGTTCATAGACTCATTATGAAACACTGTTTATTAATCTCACTGAAGGATCAGATTTAAAATAAAGCTGATAAAACACGATCAAACAAACACAGTAAACCAGAGTTTGTGTTCAGACTTAAGTCACTGAATGATTGTCTGACATTTAGATTTGTTTGTCTCACATTAAACACATGAGAAAGTAAAAGACAGCAGAAGCTCATCAGTTAATGCTGATGGATCATGACTGTTTATCTTACAGTATTACACCATTTTACTTCATTTGGGTCTCTAATTATGTCTGTTCCTGTGGTTTATGTTTACTGTGGTAACATCTAGAGAATCAATGAATCTGATTGTTTTCATTTATGTTTTGTAGAAGAAAAGTGAAATGTGTAGTTATTGTGTCATATTCAAGAATTAAATGTAAGTTGCAGATGTTCTTGTTTCTGCAGATGTTGCTCGTGGTTCTTCTCACAGGAGAGATCAGAGCAGAGATAAACCACCTGACCGTAAGTGTTGATGAACATCATGTGATTATTATGGGCTGAAGGTTTTGCTTTAATTTTATAATCTTACACACACAGAAAAAATAATACAATCATATACACATCGTTTATTTAAATACATTTTTGACATGTAAAAATAATCTCCACGATTTCTGATGAACTCGCTCATCATTTCACTACAGGCATATTTAAAGTATTTTAGCTGTACACAAGAGAAATAACAACACTTTCAGTCTGAATTGGTATATAAAGACTCGTCAAAATAATGAAACCAGGGAAAACTGGCGCAACTTACCCCAGACCCCTGTTGATCTTGACACTTGAAAGAATAAAGATGTTTTCTTATATTTCAGTATGATTTTTTTAAAAATGTTTTTTAATCTTTTTAAATTTCAGTTTCTGGAGAAAACACAGATGATCTGAGGATTGTGCTGCTGGGAAAAGGTGGAGCTGGGATAAGTTCAACAGGAAACACAATCTTAGGAAGAAAAGTGTTTAGAGCAGAAAGATCTTCACAATCAGTTACTAAAGAGTGTCAGAGAGAAACAGCTGAAATCAACGGCCGACGCGTCACTGTGATCGACACTCCAGGACTGAATAATACTGAACTGAGTAATGAGGAGATCCAGAGAGAAATCAACAACTGCATTCCCATGATCCTGCCTGGACCACATGTGTTCATCATTGTGTTCAGAGTACAACAATTCACTCAAGAACATGAAGAAACAGTGAAGATCATCCAAGAGATGTTTGGTGAGAAATTGTTAATGTTCACCATGGTGCTCTTCACCAGAGGAGATTATCTAGATGACATAACTATTGAAGAGTATCTAGGATCTAGACCTCGTTGGATGAAGCTGATTGAAGCGTATGGAAACAGATATCATGTGTTCAATAATAAAGAGACTGGAGACCGAACACAGGTGTCTGAACTACTGCAGAAGATAGATGACATGATAGAAGAAAACAGAGGGAGTTTCTACTTGATGTTCAGACTGATGGAAAGAGAAGAACTAGAAAAACATACAGAGATCCTGATGGACAGAGTCAGAGAAAGAGAAGAAGAGATGAGAAAACTACAAGAAGAGAGAGAGAGAATGAAGATGAGGATGGAGGAAGAACAACAGAATCATGACAAAGAGAGAAAGAAAAGAGAAGAGGAATACAGAGAGAGAGAAGAACGATATAAAAGAGAAATGAAGGAACAGATGAGACGAGAACGAGAGACATTCAAACATGACCTGGAGGAAATGAAGCAAGAAAAAGAGAAACTGCAGATCAAATACGACACAGAGATAGACAGAATAGAGAATGAGAGGAAGAAAAGAGAAGAGTGTATCGACAGAGAAGAACAAATAAAGAGAGAAATCCTTGAGGAGATGAAGAGAGAAGGAGAGGAACGGGAGAAACAGAGACCGGAGGAACAGACGAGAAGAGAAGAAGAGAAAGAAGAACAAACTCCAGGATCTGGACACACAAACAGTGAGTTGAAATGATGATGTTTGTTGAGATAATTCAGTGTAATTCATCATTTACAGTCAGCAGCTCTTGATGATCTGAGAACATGAACACTGTTAACTGAGTCTCCAGATGCTTCATTCACTGTCTCACACTTTCACAGGCTCTGAACTCACAAACTAAAGTCTACAGTACAGGGTTCAACAGGGATAAAGATGATTTTATTCTCCTCTGAACCACTAGATGAATATGATTTAATATGATTTGATCAGATGTTTATGGAGCCCCTAAAGAGACGTGTGTTATCAAAGCTTTTGTGTTCTCTTACAAAACCTGTTGTGGGTTCAGACAAACACTTCCTGTTTAATTTCCCTCCGCCAGTGCTTCAGACAGCTCTGTATGATTTTAATGATTTTATTATGAAAAATATTCAATAACTTCACTGTAACACACTGTCCTGTCACCAAATTCAGTTCACACATCACTGCTCTCCTGCTGGTTATACCACAACTCTTAGTTTAATATGATGTGCTTTTTTCAGTAATTTTCTTATAACAGTGAAATTATTGATTTTATTTAATAATTAAAATAAACATAAAAATTATGCAAAAGCACATTTTATCAAAGTAAGTGTTGTAGTATAACCAGCAGAAGAACAGTGATGTGTGATTTGTGACAGTACAGCATGTTATAATGAAGTTATTGAATATTTGTGTAAGTTTTGGGTTCTGCACTTTGCAGACGTTCCCTTCAGCCGCACATAGAGATCAACGTCTTTTGTCCAGTGCAGAGGAAGGCTTGTTTTGAGGAAAATTGGGTTGTAGCTTGTTGTCTACATTACTACTATTGAAAAGAAATGTTATTTGTTTTTTACCAACATTTAGCTCATGAGTTATTGATCCGGGAAATTGGAGTTTGTGAATATGTTGCCAACTTTACTGATCTTATCCAGTTCAGCTGTCTTTCACTTCAATCAAATCTGTGCCTTGAACAAACACTGAACACATTTCTTTATACTTAAGTCTATGTTCAAAATAAAACTCTATTAACCACTCCATAAATATGATAAAATGATAAAATATGATATTAATCTTGTCATATAATAGGAGAGTCTAACCTGAAGGTCGCAGGTTTGAGTCTCAGAACCAGCAGGGAATGTAGGAGAGGGAGTGAATGAACATCGCTCTCTTCCACTCTCATCACCCACAACTGATGCTTTGATGCTTTTCACTGAGCTCTTACACAGATACATACAGGAGTGTTTGAAAGCAGGTGTCTATCAGCGATATCTCTAATATATCCACTCATAGACAGATCTCCTGACAAAAGGCTCCCCTGTGCAGTGTTTCCCACAGGATTTTGTGAGACTGTGGTGGGTGGACATCGGTCCCTCTAGGGGGCTCCGGGGGCATGCCCCCCCTGGAGGAAAATTTTGTACGTTTTAAATTTAAATGCATAAATCTGGTGCATTCTGAGAGCAAAATTTAAGTGATTAGATCAATGAAGAAACTTGTTCTCTTGTAGACAATTTTGTGCTTTAAAAGTAATTTATTTATTGGTGATGGTAGGGCACATTAGTCACGTACACGTATATAGTAGGCTAAATGATAGTTCATAAGTGGTCAAACATGTAGATTATACATTTAAACCATTAAAAATATGTAGCAAAAGAGGTTACCTTTGTTGAATTAATTTATTAGTGGGGGCCTGTATTAGACTTGTGCCGTTATTCGGTAATGCGATATCGTGATAATGAATATGCACGGTATTGTTATCATGGGCATTTCAAAATATCGTAAAAATAATTTACCACCAATTATTACAATTTTTATAATGCATATTAGAATACTTTCCCCATCAACCGTATAAAATGCACAACACCGCTGTATTCTGCGTCAAAGGGACACGCGCTCAGATGTAAACAAGCCCAACGTGCACGAGAAGCACATGACGGAACGAGTGAAGGAGACGCGCTGAATTAAAGTGCGCGTTCACTCTCTGACAGCAGAGGGCGCTGATGGAACAGCAGTGTGCAACGGTTACCTCGGAAACCCCATAAACAAAGCAACTGCGCTGGTGAAGTTTTTAAAATGCTTCAAACATAAGGTGCGTCCCAATTCGCGTACTTATGCACAATTCTATGACGTTTTTAAGTATAAATAGTGCGAGTAGTGCGTTCACACTGAAAGTTCCAAAAAGAAAAAGTACACTTTAAATACCCGGATGATGCACTAAATTAACGGAAAAAACGAAGTGTGTAATGTTGGACACTTCGTGCACTCAACTGTCGCAGCTTTAATTACGTAGTGGAGGGGAAGGGAGGATCGGACTCCGTTGTTAAATGACAAAATAACCTTATACAATTCACGCACTACATGGATGAGTGCATAGTGCACAAGTACATAGTGTATAAGTGTATAGTGCGTCATTTGGGACGCAACTATATATTTTAATCTGGACTACAACATGCCCTAATGATTAGAAATGTTCTGATTATTTGTTATTGTTCAGTAAAACTTAAAGACATACGGCTTTATTAGTTAACATGTTAATTCATTACCAAACTGACGATGAAAAATACTTATAAAGCATGAATTATTCTTAGTTAATGTTAATTTCTTAGTTACTGTTTAATAACATTACTAAAATCAAAAGAACTTATTTAATGGACCTGAGATAAAACTAACAATGATCAGTTGTGTTTCTTAACTAACATTAACAAAAAAATAATACTTTCTGTAACAAATGTAACTGTCTGTCACGGATGGCACAGAGACAAGAAGGTAGATCCATATGCAGAAAACAAGAGTCCGGGTTGGAGTGCCCTCTAGTGGCTGATTAGGGCACTCCCACTAGTGATCATGACAGTGTTGCTCAATCTTAGTTAATGCATTAAATAATGAGACCTTATTGTAAAGTGTTACCTGTTGTTCTTTATAGCCTAATTCTTTTGCACTTTAATCTGTTTGAAAATTTGACTTTATATATTTTTTGTGTTGTATTTAAACATTCAGAGTTATTTTTATTACAAAAAGAGTTATTAAACCTGTTATACTATAACACTTTTTTTTTTTGCAACTTATTTCAATATCGTGATAATACCGTATACCGTGATAAAAGCTTCAGCAATTAATCGCAACATGAAAATTTGATACCGTCACATGCCTAGCCTGTATCTATACATCTGTATTTGTGCAACTAATGGTCACTCTTTGACAATCCAGAATGCACTAAACACACTACTTCATTATAGAGAAAAAAAAACAAATGATTAAAAATATATAATCACAAGCTGACCAATAAATAAATAAATAAAAACTAGGTGAGTATATTATTCAGCAGCAAAAATTATGCTGGCCTAATTCTTGAAAAAAAACTTTGCACAGTAATTTTATAAAATCCAAATGTTAATAAAAAGTTTCAAATTACTATTTGTATTACGAAATGAAAAAAACATATATTTATATTAGATTTATATTTATATGTAAAAACTATATGTATTTATATTAATGTAAGATTAAAAGACATTTATTTTAAATGTATTGTGCAGATTTTTAATGGGGCAACAAGCTATAGATACGACAGAACAAAATAGGCTATTAATAATCTTTCAGTGTGCAAAACCAGGATAATATGAAACGCTTCAAAACAGCAGCACAAACCGCTTATGCGCATCCCGGGTGCAGAATGATGTGCTTGAATCAATATGGAATCGCAGTGCGCAGTTGCGCTGCGCATTGAAAAGTTCACGACACAAAGAGAATCCCTGTGTATATCTACATCTAAATTAACAGATTATTAATCATATGTTTCTTCTCACTTTTTTAAATTCCAGTTATCGTGCGTGTGACGCGAATTCATAGTCCTTGAGTTGTGCGATCTAACAGACACCCTGTAGCCAATATCGTTCAGAAACAGCAAAAAACTCCAGCAAGATAAAGTCATTTTATGCAAATCCACAGCCCTTTATCTACATATCAAGTATTATAATGGGAATATATCATATTGGAGAGTTTTACCGTGCGTGCTGCTGACTGCCGTTACCGAACACGACGCGCTGTGAGAATGATTGACAGCTGCAGCGGAGAAAAGACGAGTTAAATTTAACGATGCACATATTCTTCTATCCCTCACATGAAGCTATGAAATGGCTTCAGATGAGTTTGAATATAGTGCACGAAAACTTAATTGGTCTATTTCTTGTGCTCTATGACTCCAAGTTTTGCAATATGAAAGAGCGCAATTATCAGACGGCTATTTAAATATCGCGACAAGCCTAATTTCCGTTTCATTTTGAGACTGTGGTGGGACAAATTAAGCCGCGCACATACTTAACGATTGTAAGGCCGATTATGAATGTAAATTGATACGGTTTACTTTCACGAGCCGTCACGTATTTGCGAGCTTGTAGCTGGAATCTCACGAGATCTTCACAGGCTTCCGTACGTCGACCGCCGCAGCATCTTCTGGGATTTTTAACGGTTCGATTCCCTCAAGTTTGCATTCGATGCATCCTCGATATCAAGAACACATCCGGGTACTGTCATGCGTCCTCCGTTCTTGCGTTCTTGAGTATTAGAACGAACTTCGACGGTTGATGATGACGTAGAGCAAGAACACAAGGACGCAAGATCGCTGAAGAACGCATATTGAGAAACAGCCACTAATCCCAGAAGACGCTGCGGCGGTCGATGTACGGAAGCCTGTAAGCTTTAAAGTTCTTCTTCTTCTTCTTCTAGGATTTTATGGCGGTTGGCAAACCAACTTAAAAGGTGCATTCCCGCCACCTACTGAAATGGAGTGTGAAGCGCATACTGGAAAGGAAGTTTAATCTAGATCTGCTCTTTCAAAAAAAAAAAAAATAAATAAAAAAAAAAATATATATATATATATATATATATATATATATAAAGAGTTTACACAGAAGGGAGTTTTACATTCTATTAAATAATCCTGTTTCCTTTAAAAATATAAATAACTCATGATAAATTCTTGATTGTTTGGTACCTTCTCCTAGGAGAACCTGAAGTGTCAGCTCATTGATATCTATATTTCTTAAGGCGTGTCTTAGCTGGGACCGCTCTCTTTCATAAGCTTCGCATTCTATAAGCACATGTTCTACAGTTTCAGCTAACCCACATTTATCACACTTTCCATTCTCATGTTTACCAATTCTTTGTAAGCATTGATTTAATAAACAATGTCCAATACGCATTCTTGTGACTAAAACGTCCTCTTTCCTGTTTCCGAATCTTCTTCTCTCTGAACCAACTTTTCCTTGAATGCAGTAAAAATGTCTACCTTTTGTTCCTTCATTCCATTCCTTCTGCCAAATTTCCTGTATTTGTTTCGCTATTATCACTTTAATTTCTGTTTTACTTAATGCCACTTCAACGTCAATTTGTGAATGATTTAATGCCTGTTTAGCCAGATTGTCAGCCTCCTCATTTCCTTTCACACCCATATGCGATGGAACCCATACAAGATTTACCAGAATTCCATACTGTCTTGTTCTGTAGAGACTCTGCATTACTTCGTTTATCATGTCTTGCCTTGCTGATGATGTTCCACTTTCCAAGCTATTTAGAGCTGATAGAGAATCTGTACAAATCACTGCCCTTGTTGGTTGTATTTCTTCTATCCACTGAAGTGCTAGACATATTGCTATTATTTCTGCAGTGAATACCGAAATATGATCTGAAGTTCTCTTTGACATTCTAATGTTAAAAAGTGGAATATATACCGCTACTGCTGTTTTCCCAAATTCTGGGTCTTTTGAACCATCAGTATATATTTGCACTGCATTATAATAAGTTTGATCTATGTATTGCTGTATACCTACATTTTCTAATCTATTTGTATCGTTATGCTTTTCTTTGAGCAATTGGATATCAATCAAAGGCATTGGAAAAAGCCAAGGAGGAATTGCTGACCTAGCCACAGTAGGGGCAACATTGAAATCACTTAATCCTATTCTCCGGGCTTCCTCACTGGCCTTCCATCCAAAACTTGATAACTTTTTATGTCCATATTCCCAACAGTCCTCCAACACCATTTTAACTGGGTGACTGTCCGAGTGTCCCTTTATGCTTATGAAATACCTCATCTTTAACTTGAGTCTACGAATTACTTGAGGCATTAAACCCATCTCTACTTGCATTGCTGATATTGGGGAGGATCTAAACGCTCCACAACAAATTCGCATTGCTTGAGACTGAATTGCCTCTAGTTTTACAAGTTGTGTTTTGGATGCAGTGCAATATACCATACTGCCATAATCTATTGCTGATCTTATTAGAGCACAATATATTATTTTAAGGGACTGGCGACATGCTCCCCAATCAACTCCTGCTAAAAGCTTTAAAGTTCTCGTGAGATTCCAGCTACAAGCTCGCAAATACGTGACGGCTCGTGAAAGTAAACCGTTTGTTTTGCTTAATTTTAGTAAAGTGATAACCTGAAGAAAGCCTGCAGTATTTTTATTGGCATATAAAAAATAATCTTAACATTGACAAAGCATAACAGCCAAAGGCTACTCATTTTCATAAATACACGTGGTGAAAAGATATAAAATTATATGAAAAAAATGTCTATAATAATATGAAAGAAATTTTTAATAGGTTATGATAATTGTTTGTGAGGTTATGTTGTATTTATTGTGCATTAGCCACTTATAATATGCTGGGACGGTCAGTTGAGCAACAAGATCGCAGCACATCTCAATTCTCAAATGATGCGTTCTGTGTCCTCACGTCCTTCTGAGTTCGTTCTTTCAAGGTCGCCTGGCAAGACCGGACTCCACGAGAATGCAAGTCCGTTCTCTACATTCTTGGAATTGAGAAACAGCCAGAATGTGGCGGGCCGCTACAGTCTAATGTATGGGAAACACTGCTGTGTGTGTGTAAGCGCTCTGTGTCATTGATGACTATTTACAACATTTTAGATGCATTGATCATTGATATATCGCAGATTATATCTGTTGAGCACAACGTGAAAGTGAACACGACGGCCAATCAGAGGTGTTTATCAATCTACTCAACAAGAGGACATGGTGGTATCGTCATGTTTTTAAAATTTCAGTACTGACTTGTTACCTTAGTCTGTACTTCTGACAACCCAACTTAAAACTAAAGTTCCCTTTAGAAAGGGAATGAGACATTGCGTCCTGGAACGCATATGGGGAACGCCTTAAAACACTACAGGACCCGACCGCACATAAGGAGCGCCTAGGGAACAACTCATCCTCTTTCGTCTTTCAGGGACTGTTTTGTTTGAAGCGCTATTCAAAGGTAAGAATGGCTGTTTACAGATGTTTCAGTCAGTGTGCACATCCATGTATGGTTACCTGGTAACACACTTGACTCCTGCGTCTTTGTTAGAGCATGCATGCCCAGTGCTTGAGAGTTCTGTCGGCACGCATTGTGAGCATTTCCCGCTGAGGAAAGCTCCACTGTCGTTTGTCTCTTCTCAAGGAAAGCAGGATGGGTTTTTTGTTATGAGAGTGTTTAGCTGATTTAGGATGCGTCCTCTATATCAGTAAGCAATGCTCTATTTACGTTTGGACGAGCGATGTGCAGGTTTGTGTGCAAGCTTTACGTCTATCACACACATTACTTGTGCATTGTTTGTTTGGATAAAGAGCACACGCGTTCGCCTGTATAAGGCTGTTTTCTCGCACTTGAGTGTTTCCCTTGGCAACCCTAGATGTATGTTTCCTTTCTGCACTTGTGTTTATGTGTTATGAAGCAGAAAATAGTCCTGTTTGTATATGGCAGGATACATGGTGGCAGATTATGCTTTGTTCCAAAAATCCCATCCAAAAATTGCAGCAGTATGGCAGGCCTCATTTACGTTAAGGCCTCCACTTTCTGTTGAGCTTTGTAGGTCGCCTCACTGTTAGTGAGAATTGTTATATTTTCAGTGACCTCAGCTCCTTATAGAGAGGAATAAAGGGGTGTTTATTCCTTTCTACAGTAGTATGGCAGGCCTCATTTACATTAAGGCCTCTGCTTTCTGTTTTCACAGGTTGAGCTTTGTAGGTCACCCCACCGTTGGTGAGAATTGTTATATGTTCAGTGACCTCAGCTCCCTATAGAGAGGAATAAAGGGGTTCTTTATTCACATTAGGGTGCTTTTTATCAGGCCTGAGAATGGACCGATGTTGGGTTCTGTTCCATAATTATTAACCCTTCTGTTGGTCCGGCATAAGGTATTTGGTATTGAGTGCATCCTTTCAGTCAACAGTAGTATGGAAGGCCTCATCTACATTACAACCTCCATTTACTGTGGTTACAGGTTGAGCTTTGCAGGTTGCCTTTCTGGTATGAGAGACATTTTACATTTAGTGACCTCAGCTCCCTATAGAAAGGAATAATAGTGGGGCTTTTATTCTTTTATATCTCAGGCGTTTCGCACCAGGCCTGAGGCTGGACCAATAATATGTTGGTTCCATCTTTTTGAACCCGTCTGTTGATCCGGCACAGAGGACAGTGAGTGCATCCTTTCAGACTGCCATTACAAATTTAGTGACCTCAGCTCCCTGTAGTAAATAATTAGGGGATGTTTATTCTATGTTTTATGTATTGGGGCATTTAAACTTGGCCCCTGGAGCTCCCATTGTTAGGGAAGGTTACCCTTACTATGTGCCTCTTTTTTTTATGAGGCCTTAATGGCGGGTAGCATTAAGAACGAAATATCACATGTAATGAATGGCATGGCCTCCTTTCGATCTGAGAGTTGTTTTTTTAGGCCGCCACTCATCTGAGCTTCAGGTAGTTGATATGACAGGTGTTTGGTCCTCCGGGGCCACCATGATAATCCTCCTGGGTTGAGTGGGCTGGTTTCCTCTTGTTAAAGAGAGTCATTTGTTGAAGCCACTGCTCTGCTGAGCTCCAGGTAATATCACGATTTTGAGGTGTTTGGCCTTTGTTAGGCCCCCTTGATACCTTCCGTAGGTCGAGTGAAGCGGTTTCCTCTCGCTTGGAGAGTAGAAGGTGATATGCTGAAGCCTCCACTCCCCCGAGCTCCAGATAGATCATGACGGTAGGTGTTGGCCCTCTCTGGGCCAGCCTTGATATCACCCTGTGATGAGTGAGCTGGCTTCCTCTTGTTTGAGAGTCTGTATTCAAGGCTGCTGCTCCATTTGAGCTCTAGGTAGTTGAGGTCTTTGACGTTGGCCTACTGCAAGGCCACCTTGACAATCACCCTATGATGAGTATGTTGGCTTCCTCTCATTTGAGAGTTTTTTTGAAGCCTCTGCTCCACTGAGCTCCAGGTAGTTGATGTCCTCAAATGATGGCCTGTAAAGGCCACCTTGACATTCTCTGTGGTGCGTTTGTTGGTTTCCTCTCACTTGGATAGTCGTTTTGTTGAAGCCACCGCTTCATTCAGCTCCAGGTGGTCAGTTCCCCTGAGTGTTGTGTGAGCCAGCCTCCTTTCTTTAGACTTGTTAGGCTGAAGTCTCCGCTTCATTGAGCTCCAGGAAGGTCATGAGTGTATGTGTGCTGGCCCTTCTTTTGGGCTGCCCTGATATCCGGCCTAGGCTTGTACTCAGGAATATGTCTTGTTTGACAGAGGCAGTTCAGCTGTAGCTTTCCGCCTCTTAGCATGCAGTAGCTCTGTGTAGGCTACTCCTTGGAGAGCCTCTCTAGCTTAAGACTAGCAGCTAGTAATCCTAGCACACCTCCTCTCTTTGTGAGAGTCGTCCCCGGCCAGGGCCCGCCTTCTGCATTAGGCTATTAATGCAAGTGGCAGGCCTCACGGCCTCCTTAATGTATCTAGGTTGAGCTGAAACTCCTATTGATATTAGAGTATAAGCAATAAGCTGATCTTCAGTTCCCTGGTGGTGTTAGGCACAGACAAATAGCCAGGTGTTGTAGGCTTTCGTTAAAAGCCTCCTCTGTGGTTGTCCTTGAGCGTTATTAAACTTCCTCTCGTTTAGAGAGTGGAAAGCACTATATTGAAGTCTCCGCTCCCAAGAGCTTTGGTAATAGCTAGTTTGAGCTTGGAGCATCTCTCCACCACAAGCTTCTAGATTATTATCAAGTTGCAGAGTTGAGTGTTGCAGGCCCCTTCTGTGGAATTTCTTCCTGTTGGGGCCTTCATTCCTCCAGAGCTGAGCTCAGACGGCTTTTCTCGTCTGGGAGCAAGAGTTTTTTGCTCAGGTTTTTACCTTTGAGCCATTTCTCGATTACCTCTTTTCGCTCCCAGAGCTCTGTGCCTCATATGTGCCCCATATGTGCCCAACACCAGTGATGCACAAGTTGAGCGTGTTGAAGTATTCAGGGCGAGTTGATCACACTCCCTTAGAGCTCAAGCATCAGCCTCTGGCCTGTGGCCATGTTATGCTAGAGTAGTAGGCCCTGACTGAGGCCTCCTCATCAGTCCGGTCGCATAGTTTTGTACTCCCCTTGTTTTAAGGGTAGAAAGCGATATGCTGAGTACACGGCTCATTATGGCAATGCCAACAAGTATTCCAAGCCTGCATACCTCTAGTGGCTATCTCTGCTGGAGTTAGATTTGCAACCAAGTAGTTGGTCCTCCTTGGGACAGAAGATCAACCTGATCTGAAGGTTGAAGGTCTCTCGTGAGACCTGAGAACAGGGAATGAGACATTGCATCTCCCTGCCATGCCTCGGGGAAGAGTCTCTTCAGACGATAAGTGGATGACTTGTTCTCTAGGCGCTCCCTATGTGCGGTTGGGTCACACTAGTAGTGACGTCATAGGCTGTTACCGGCCAATACGATTGCCGTGATTCCAGTTCCCTCTAAGGCATTCCCCATTAGTGTTCTAGGACGCAATGTCTTATTCCCTCTTCTCAGGGAACCATGGTTACATGCGTAACCTGAGACGTTTTCCAGTCAGGACTCAGAACGGTTTGTAATAATGCAGCAGGTAAGCCATGCTTTCTCTGCCAAACAAATCTGATTTGCTACTACCCACCTGGGTATATACATGTCAGTGCTACAGTACACTAGGGTTTGTGTACCACATGTACTGTACTTGTTAAAAAAAAAAAAAAAAAAAAAGTTTTCAAAATCTGGCATAAATGTGTTTTTGGGTTTTTCAGGTGGTTAAAAACCACTCCAAAATGGAACCTCCAAATCTTCACAAAGTATAACATTGCTCAGTTTGAACTTGTTTCCATCCCTGAGTGAAAAAACAGTGTTGAGTTGACAGATAGAGTCACAGTTTCCTATAACACACGTGTATGAACATGTTTAGTGTATATCACTGATTCTTGAGATACAAAACAAAAAAGCCCTCATTATGTTAAAAATAAAGAAATTCATCAAAATAAAAAAAACTTTAAAAGTTACATCTAAATAAATCAGGATACTCAGGATATCCATTGCTTTTATTTTAAAATAATTTCTTCAGTATTATTTTAAATGCATGCTCTATATAAAATATAATTTAACCTGTCCTCAGCATGAAGTCACATTGTAAAACTGCCAAAGTGTTCCATAAAAATGCCAATCAAAGTTGTGTCTTCACTTCACATCAACTCTGTCAGGATTTTTTTGTAATTCTGAATAAATCAGGTAATGTCATGGTCATCTTTAACTCTGAGGAGCACTTACTGTTTCCTGCTCATTGTGGATCTCACAGTAGGACACAGTCCTGGAAGTTATTTATTTTTTATATTTACACAAACAATGTTGAAGTCTCTGCAGTCACAGCTTTAACTCCGTCATCCTGGTGTAATGGTTTCTGTAAATAGTTGTGGGATAAATCTTGGAATTTTCTGATGTTTATTAAAGGGTTAATTCACCCAAAAACATTTCTGTCATTAATTACTCACCCTCATGTCAAACTAAACCCAGAGCTTGCAATAACACAAATGTCTGTTTCCACTTGGTGTTGATACAGATATAGGCTGAAAAACACTACGATTAAACCTGAATGATATTAATGCATATAAAAATCTTCCACCATGATTTTCAGGTGCTGAAGGTGAAGCAGATGATCTGGAGCAGTTGAGGATTGTGCTGATCGGGAGGACAGGAAGTGGGAAGAGTGCCACAGGAAACAGTATTCTGGGAAGAGAGGAGTTTGTGAGTCAGCTGAGCATGAGCGCAGTGACGACTGTTTGTCAGAAGAGAGTCGCTGAAGTCGACGGTCGATCAGTGGCTGTTGTTGATACTCCAGGACTCTTTGACATGACATTACCAAAAGATCACGTGATAGAAAACTTGATGAAGTGTGTTTCACTGTCAGCACCTGGACCTCACGTGTTCATCGTTGTGTTGAGTTTGGGCAGATTTGATAGAGAGGAGACGGACACTGTGGATCTGATCAAGAAGATCTTTGGTCCAGAAACTGCTCAGTTCAGCATCGTTCTGTTCACTGGAGGAGACCAACTCGGAGACGAGTCTGTAGAAGATTATGTGAAGAGAAATAACAATGCTGACCTCCAGAAACTGATCCGAGACTGTGGAAACAGATTCCTGGTGTTCAATAACAAAGAGAAACGAGATCGAACTCAAGTGATTCAGCTGTTCAACATGATAGAAGAGCTGAAACACACGAATGACAGTCAACACTTCACTAACAGCATGTTTGAGGAGGCAGAGATTCACATTAAAAAGAGAATGAAGGAAATAATGAACCAGAAGGAGAGAGAAATTCAGGCTCAACATGAGGAAATAAATACCAAACATGAGCTGGAAATGAAGAACATGATGAAGAGACTCGAGGAAGAGAAACAAAGAGCAGATGAGGAGAGGATGAAAACACAGAATCAACTGAGAGAAAAAGAGCAAAAACTCAGAAAAGAGTTTGAAGAAAAAGAGAAAAGAGAACAAATGAAACAAGAGATTGAAAACCAGAAACGATCAGAAGAGGAAAAACAGAGAAGAGACGAATATCAAGAGTTGAAGAGAGAGATTGAAAATCAGAGATTACAGTATGAAAAACAGCAGAAAGAAAGAGAAGAAGAAGATAGAAAGAGAGAAGAGAAATACAGACGAGATCTAGAAAAGATGAGAAACGAGCACGAGCGAATTATAGCAGAGTTACAGATGAAACATGAAGAGGAGATAAAAAAGAGAGATTCGGAGGAGAAAAGGAGGAATGAAGAAGATGAGGAAGAAAGACAGAGATGGAAAATAAAAATAAAAGAGGCTGAAAATGACAGAAAAGAGATTCAAGAGGAAATTAAACGACAGCAGAGAGAGTGGGAGGATGAAAAGAAACGACAGATGAGAGAACGAGAGGAAGAAGAAAGAAAGACAAAAGAGAAACACGAGGAACAGCTGAGAGAAAAACAAGAAGAACTGGAGAAAATGAGAGAGAGATTTGAAAGAGAGAGAGAAGAAGAAAGACAGAAGATAGAGGAGGAGAGACAGAAACAGAGAAGAGAAAGAGAAGAAAAAGAGAGAGAACATGAGGAAAAGATACATGACATGAAAAGACTGGAACGAGAGAGAACAGAGGAGTGGGAGAGAAGAAAACGAGAAGATGATGAGAGACGAGAGGAAGAGAGAAAGAGATGGATGAAGATGATTGAAGATGTGAAACGAGAACTAGAAGAGGAGATGAAGAGAAGAGAGAAAGAGGAGAAGGAGAGAAAGGAAAGAGAAGAGAGAGAGCGAGATGAAATGAAAAAGAAACATGAAGAGGAACTGAAAGTCCTGCAGAAGAAGCATGAAGATGAAGCCAGAAATCAAGCAGAGCTGAATGAGTTCAGAGAGAGAAACGAGCAGCAGCTTCAGGAGCTCCAGCAGATGCTGGAAGAACGTCACAAACAACATGAACTGCTGGAGAAACTCCACAGAAACCTGCAGGAGACCAAAGAAGAAGAAATAAAAGAGCTGCTGAAAGAGATAGAGAAGCTGAAGAGCAGATCCAGCTGTGCCATTCTCTGATTGTGTTCAAAGAATCATCAATGATCTTCCTAACAGTGTGTGACGAGAATGAACGATTGAGTGATTTATTTTTACTCGAGTCTGAATCCAGAGGGCGCTCTCGAGCAGAACGTCCACAGTGAGACTCATAGGGTCTGTCCCAATGCCCAGTGTCTGAATCACTCTCTCTCGAGGAGATCTTTAATTACTTTGAACAAGTTCTCACTCTGTGACTGCTAATAACTGTGTTCTGTGTATGAACGTAATCTTGACACACATCCGCCATGTTGTCATTATCACATGACCTACCAGCGTCAGCTGTGTCTCTTCACTGACATTCAAGCAACGTTATCAATGATGTATAATCATTTATGTATAGCATTATATAGACTAAACGAAGAGTAAATCACTGCTTCACAATATTGTTTGATAATTACTGAAATCACCAGTTAAATTTGTCAAATCCAGAACACTTACTGAAATACATTTCCTACAGACTTTCCTTTAAATGTTCCTGTCATGTTACAGATCTTGTTTTCTTCTGTGTGTATCTCAGTATTGTTCACAGGTTTATTCAGATCGTTCAGTGTTGAAGTCATTATTGTGTTGTCGTCTCTCAGGTTTCTCCTCTATCTTCTCTCTGAACTCGACATTTAACAGGACTGCAGTTCTCTGGACAGATCATGTGCTGCTGTTGTATTTACTGTACACTGTGTGAATATTAAAACATTTACAAATCATATCATGATATAATAGTTCTTAGTTACCTTGATAAAACATTCATTTCTACACTTTGATAAACAAGTATAGCAGGTCTGTACTTATTCCCATTAGAGAAAGGAATAAAGCTTCTTCCTCACAGTCTTTGCAAACTAAAAATCACAACAGCCACTTGAGGCGCTATAAACGTGCACTTGAAGTGAAATTTTAGTCTTAATTGTGTCAGTTTTAGGAATGACATATTTTGACTCTTATTCCTGGAGTTCAGAGTGAGTGTGATCGACTGAGGTTCATCAGTGTGAAGATGGTTTCAGCTCCTTCATGATCTGAGAGAGCCGGAGAGAGATCTTGATCTAGTTTAGAGCAGGACAGTTGAGTTACCTGCTTTACAGAAAGCTAGAATGTGTTGGAATTATACTTTTACCTTTACATGTTTCCCTATTGAACTGAAGATTTTCACGTAGGAAGTACAATCCCGGGTCGTGGTCCTTTCTGATCCCACTTTGCTGAATCCTGTCAACTCTTTATGAAGAAAAAGGAAACTGCTGCATTTAACTCTTTCACCGAATCTTTTCACCTGATGTGAGCTTCAGTGGACGGTAAAACCGATTCAGAGGTTCACTTTATCACTAGATCCCACACACAGAACACAAGCTTGTGCTGAAGAGTGAAAGGATTTAATATAATTCACCGGAATCACCTGACTGTAAGGCATTTATAAATGTTTATCCAGTTCAAAACAAATAAATTACTCTACTTAAAAATAGTGCTTTAGCATACCTGCATGTTTGTGCTTATGAACACAGACCAGCAATAAATCATATACTGATCATTTACTAATACTCATTTACTAATCACTTATCATTAACTAACAAATTATAAATGACTTATAACTGAATTAATAAAACATTCATAAAATGTTAGTATATCACTTATTATTCATTTATGAATGTATATTCATGTTTTGTAAATGATTTGTTCAACATTATCTAATAATTTATAAATGACCTATAACTGAATTAATAAAGCATTCATAAAATGTTAACATATCACTTATTAATCATTTATGAACATACAATCATGTTTTGTAAATGATTAGTTTATCATTAACTTATAATTTTTAAGTGACTTATAAATACAAAGTTCAGTCATGAAACTCTAACCGAGTGCTGATTGGGTCTTTCTACGCCATGGCATCAGCCAATCGGAAGTAATTCCATATCCACGCAACCATATATATAGTACCCTAGCCTGCGATCGACAAGCTGCGCAATGTGAAGCACTGTTATCCCTCCTCCTCCCCAGCGCCACCTGTAGAGATCTGCTACGGGGGTTCCACCATTCGTGCAGCAGCCTTTTCCTTGTTTTATTTGACTAAGCTAAACCATTTGTATTTGCTCAGCAGCAACAGCAGCAGCAGCGTAGCAGATCTCATACGCCAAAATCAAGTCATGTATACTTCATACCCCATGCCAATAAATGCTGATTGAATTTAATTCACTCCGAGAGTTGTCATGATTGAACTTAACGTTATTATAAAGTGTTACCCTCCCTTCAGAATGTGCAGAAACTAATCACATATTTCAGTGATAACATATTTATATGACGGGTCAGTCCTCTTTTGTTATGATCTTATGTGTGTTTCTTTAGAGTCATCAGCCAATGAACAGAGTCAATAATTGTTCACTCGTTCATTTGAGTGCACTATATAGGGTAGAAGTGAATGGAAATGAGTGATCAAATATGGACACTGACACATAAACCATTCACTGGAGAGCTGAAACAGATTCATCACACATGTACTATTTTCTCACGTGTGTCTTACTTTAGAAGTAAATCACCCCAAAATGAACATTCTGTCATCATTTACTCACGCTGTATGATGTTCTCTTCTGTGGAATGTAAAAGAAGATATTTTGAACAATGTATTTTTAACTGTCCGATACTGACGTTCTTCAAAATATCTCTTGTGCTCCAGTGAAGAGAGTCGTTCAGGTTAAATGAGAGAAGCTGCTGACAGAGCTAATGGGTGGAGCTTGAAGATCCGGCCACACCCATAACCCTAAACATAATCAGGTCAGGCTCCACCCATCAGCTCCAGAGAGGGCGAGCTGGACGTCATGTGACTCTGAACCACTTGATGATGACAGAATTCCCTTCAAAAACAACAATCATAATTTTATAATTCTACATATGCCAGACTTGTGCTTTTATCACTTAATACAATAAACATTCATTTGTTTTTTGTGCCTAATTTATGTTCATAATCATTAAGATAATAATTAAAACATCCTTGTACTTATTGTTGTAACTCTCCTGTCCAAACAGCCGTCTGCTTTCAGATCAGATGACAATGGGAGCACAGCGCCACCATGTGACTGTTACGATGAACAACAGAATTAATTTTGTTAAGCTAATTACCATTTCCTTTACAGTCTTGTGAATTAACAATAATTCCATCTGTGTGAATTAGAGAAAACCTAAAAAACTTTGACTTGTTTGGGTGAAGATTGTGTTTCCAGACAATCCTGTGATTTGATTTGAGAGACGAATAAACTGGGAGGAGTTAAAGGAACAAACTGATCAGCTTCATTTCCAAGAAACATTAAAGAATAAACAGAATAAGCTCTTAAAGTAGTTTAATTCTTTGACTATATTCTCTGATAGATTTACACACCTTCATTCAATGAACCTCACAGTACTTCAAATCTCTTATGATACGAGATTTACAATTTGTGGAAAAATGATAATGTATCATTTATGTTAAAATACAATAAATATGACAAACCAATAACCTTCAGCCAATAACCCAAACAAACCCATCAGGACTGACAGTCATACAGTAGAAAAATAAGGCGCATAAATATAGCGATGGTGTGTTGTGACATGTGACGGACTGACAGTATCCAGATGTCCTTCAGCTGCACGGACGGCTCCGGCTCCAGGATGTGTGCGGTCACGTGACCCTTCATCTGATCCCTGACCAGCTGTGAAGATACGACGTCCAGCCCGATCCTCGCGACGCAGCCGACTGCTCCTCACCTGCAGACACACACGATTACACTGAAGAACACTGTCACATGACTCTTCATCTGAACCCCATGACCTGTGAACTCTTCATTCACACCCGAGCTTAAGGCTAAGGCGTTTCCATCATGAAGAGTAACCGGGTGAGAACATGCATGTGAACACACTCAGACCTGCTTCACATGAGCAGATCAGAGACATCATGAACCCTTCAGGATCTGAGACGGGAACACACACCTTGAGCGATGGCGGCGAGCCGGCTCTTCTCCTCCGGGCTCAGCTGCAGCATGGTGTGGATGACGGGCAGCAGCGCCTGACGTTCGCTGCCGGAGCGCAGGAAGATGAACTGCAGCAGCACGTTCTTCAGGTACTCCAGGTTGGCCACAGATTTCTCGCGCTCGTGATTGCGCTCCAGTCGACGCACCTCACTCTTCAGGAGCTGCAGAGAGTCACAGAGTTCAGACAGACGGACGGGAGCGGACCCGCACCATCACCAGCTGTGTGTGTGTGTGTGTGTGTGTGTGCGAGTGTGTGTGTGTGTGTGTGTGTCTCACAGTGATCTGCTCGGTCAGGACGGCGTTGGTGGCCTCGGTCTCGTGCAGAAGACCGCTCAGGTGCTCCACGCTGCGGGCGGCACTGCTCAGCTTCACAGCCAGCTCCTCTTTACTGGGCTCCATCTGCCAGACAGCAGGCTCTACACACACACACACACACACACACACACACACACCACTATAAACCCTACAGTATAATGTTTGAGGCTCTAAATGATGATCATGATCTGATAAACCAGTTTCACTTCATCAGATTGTGTGATCTATGAAAGCCTGGTGTATCAATATGACACTCAATCACATGTTCAGACTGTAGATGTAGTTGATATTGTGCGGTTCAGCACTCCTCTGTCTGCAGCACACTGATGTCTGTGAGCGGGGTGAGGGCGGTACCGTGTTTGAGGTCAGCAGAGGTCAGCAGCTGCTCCAGAGAGGGCAGCGGGGTCCCGGTGGAGGACAGCGACTCCGTCTCAGTGGTCTCCATGCCCTCGCCCTCCTCTCGAGCGCCCTGCAGGTCCACCGGAGGAGCGTCCGCTGGCTTCCTGTCCGCCTGACTCTTCCTGCCCTGATGCAGCAGCGCCGCGCCTGCGCAGACAGAGAGACGGCTGAAGACCCGCTGCAGCCGCAGGTGTGATCTGATCCTCAGGTGAGCGTCTCTTACCGGCGCTGACGGGCTCCTTCTGCAGCTGGAACATCTGCGTCTCCAGCCGACTGACCTGCTGCTGCAGCGTTTCCACCGTCCTGCAGTGCTCGTCCTGTAGGTGGCGCATCTGCTCGCGGAAGCTGCCGCGCAGAGCCTCCGTCTGATCGCTCAGGTGAGCCGCGCACTGGCCGTGTTCAGACTTCAGAGACACGTTCTCCGACTGCAGCGACAGCAGCCTGAGAGAGAGATGAACACAGAGTCACACAGAGTCACAGAGCAGACTCACACACACACACACACACACACACACATGTTTGTTTTTGTGAATTGTGGGGACTTTCCATAGACTTCAATGCATTTTACACTGAACAAACTGTACATTCTATCCCCCTACCCTGCCCCTACCCCTAAACCTAACCCTCACAGGAAACTGTGCAAACTTTTACTTTTTCACAAAAACTCATTCTATATGATTTATAAACCCATTTACATTGTGGGGACCGCTGGCTGGTCCCCACGATGTAGGTGAACTCAGGTTTATATTACATCATGGGGACATTTGGTCCCCACAATGTAATATAAACAAAAGCACACACACACACACACACACACACACACACACACACACACACACACACACACACACACACACACCTCTCTCTGAGCTCGGCCTCTTTGCTGACGCTCTCCTGCAGGATCTTGTTGTGTCGCTCCAGCAGCGTGTCGTGCTCCGTCTGCAGCTGCTGCAGCTCTGCTGTGCTGGACTGAAGGCTCTGCTGCGTCTCCTGCAGACGGCTGCGCAGCTGCTCCAGCACACACTCCATCTGCTCTCTGAACACACACACCACAGTCAGGAAGAAACTGAAACTAAATCAGCATTCAGACAGAAAGTGAAAACTAGAGCAGCAACAGTGCAAATTACAAAAAAGAAAATAACATGATTTTGGGCAAAGATAATTTCTAGTCTGCTGCTGAAACTACAGCAAAATTAAACAGTATGTTGTGGTGTGAATGATATCGTCATGTGATTCTGTACAGTGACGCACTGATGAATCAGATTTTGATAAATCAGATAATCTGTAGATGTAAACCGAATTGCACACCTCTCCTGTTTGAAGGCGTCTCCGTCGCTGTGGGCGGAGCTCTTGTGTTTCTGCTGCTTCAGGACATTGTGGACTCGAACCTTATAACTCTCAAACTCAGACACCGTCGCCGCAAGATCAGCCTGCAGACAGTCACGCAGGAGAGCGTGTGAGAAACAACAACACATGAGACTAAAGCAGGTGCAGGCAAACGTGTCTAAATATACAGAAGCTCAGACGAACATCTCTAATGAATAAGATCATGTGATCGAGTCCCCTGAGCAGGAAACACAGACACATTTCCTCTCGCTCTGCTGCATGAGATTCATCAGGAGCCGCTGGGCTGATGGCCGAGCTATAATTGTGTTTAGATGAAGACATTAGCAAGTGTGCAGACTAGAAGACGACGACTGCAATGGAAAATCCATGAAAAACATCCGACTGTCTGAGCTTCAGTCTGTCTGCTGGAATGAGCAGAACGACACTGAATCACCTGACAGTGTTTAAATGAGAGATGAGTAACAGAAGACATGAGATCTGGAGCACCTTGGCGGCCGAGCACTCGTCCTGCAGCGCCTTCAGACTGAGCTGCTGTGAGCTGGACGTGCGCTGGTGCTGTTCTCCCATCAGCCTCAGCTGCTCCTGCAGCCGGTGCCGCTCCGCCGTCAGCTCACTGCACTGGATCTGACACACACACAGGTCACACGTTACTTCAGTCAGCTGAGGTTTGTGAGTTATCAGTGTGTGTGTGTGTGTATCGTCTTACCTTATATTCCTCCAGCTGCTGCTGATGGGCCTCCAGCTCTCCTTTCAGAGACGCCTGACTGATCATCTGCGCTGCTTCCTGTGGGGAGATTCACAACACATCAGACGGCCACGAACAACACCACTACATCAACTTCTCATGAAGTTCTACTGTATCCGTCTATCTGTCGATCATACCATAGTACTGAGACTGCTCTCATTAGAGTTACTAATGATTTGCTCTTATCATCAGATCGTGGTTGTATCTCTCTATTAGTGTTACTGGATCTTAGTGCTGCATTTGACACTATTGATCACAATATTCTTCTAAACAGACTCGAAAATTATGTTGGCATTAGTGGAATTGCATTGTCATGGTTCAAATCATACTTATCTGACCGTTATCAGTTTGTAGTAGTAAACGATGAGATGTCATATCAATCACAAGTTCAATATGGAGTACCACAAGGCTCAGTACTAGGACCGTTGCTTTTCACTCTGTACATGCTACCCTTGGGAGATATCATTTGGAAGCATGGCGTTTTCACTGTTACGCTGATGACACATTTCCTGAAGAAAATGTGAATGGTGCTTGCAGTGGCAAAACTCGGCACTCTTGATTAGCATGATGCTAACATAATTGCCGTCCTGCTAGGATGTTTTTAACAAGATGCTAACATTATTAGCATCTTGTTAGCATGCTGCTAACATGTTTTTAGCAAGATGCTAACATGATTAGCATGTTTGCTTGCATGATGCTAACATAATTAGCATGCTACTAGCATGATGCTAACACAATTAACATGCTACTAGCATGAGGTAACACATTTTTACTTGTTTGTGTCATGTTTAAACCCCAAGCTAATGACTATTAGCATGTAGCTATTCACTGCTAGCATGTGTAACATGTTGCAAGTCCAGTTTGCTAACATGAGTCAAAAAAGCAAACCCCCATGTCTGTATGATGTTCTGATGCAGAGATATAGGTCTTGAAAAACGGTTGCTAGGGTACTCTGTTTGGTTGCTAGGGAGTGGCTTGGCAGCTGCCAATGATGATACTCCAAAGGTTGCTGGCCAATATAAACCAACCCCCATAATGATACTCAGCTCTATATTTCTTCACGCCCTGAGGAAACTTACCAATTCGCTAAATTAACAGAATGTATAGCTGATATAAAAAACTGGATGACCAGTAATTTCCTACTACTAAATTCAGAAAATTCTAGAGATTCTAATTTTTGGACCGAAAACTAATTAAATTAATGTCTATTTAAAGGCTAATTTTTCATGACTTATATTCAGAGCACGGCTGGAGACACTTAATTCATGAGACTCACTTTTTGTTTTGCGTCTCCCAGATCTTTTTTGGTTTTGACCAGCAGTTGTTTCATCCTGGAGGCTTTCTCCTCCGTCTGATCCAGCGTTATCTTCAGAGACCCTGAGGGAATCAGCACATAATGAGACTCATCAGTGTTTGATCCTGTGAGCCTCAGGCAGGCTCTTTCACCACGATTACAACATCAGCCGCACCGGCTGAAAATCAACACAGGAAACTTTCAATAATACCAATCTCCTCGTTCAGACGCTGCTCTCGCTCTTTCTGTGTCTGTATGTGCGTCTCGTGCTCCTGCATCTGTCTGTCTCTCTCTGAGAGCTTGTGATTGAGTTCCTTCACCAGTTTCTCGTAGTCTGCCATCTCCATGTCCATCAGTGAGCTCTGCTGAGCGCCCTACAGCGGGAGGAGAGCACTCGTTACAACACTGACACATGACTAATCTATCTATCTGGGCATGATGGCCACAATAGGACCCGAGCAGTTTGTGAACGTGCCTTTCTCAGCTGCTCGAGCTCCTGAGCCGTTTCCTGGAGCTGATGTTTGTGCCTGCTGAGCTGAGCTTGAAGCTCCTCCACCTCCTTGACTGCAGACTGATGGTCCTGGAGAAACACACATCTTTAAAACTTCAATGGAAAAGAACAGAAAACATTCAAGGAACGCTGTTACGATTCCAGCACACGTGTATAAAGTGGATTCTGCTGCCGGGGATGCATCAGTAAGGCTGTGAGAGGACAGAGATGTTCAGCTGTACCTTAGTCTTCTGCTCTCTTAAGAGCCTTTCTGCCTCCAGGTCTCGCTCCAGCCCACATTTCAGCTTCTGCATCTCCAGTATCTGTGACTCCAGCTGCGTGACGTTACTCTGCAGCGTCTCGATACGGGCCGTGAGATCCTCTCGTTCTGAGGACAGCATCTCATGCTGAGGGAGAGGCACACAAAACAACCAGTCTTACTGATGTGAACAAAAACACAACTCATCCCAGAGATAGCTTTACAATTTTTGCTCAATGTCTTTCAATCATGTACAGTGTTTCGGTGATGTTTAGTGATGTATGAAGTAGAGGTGTAGAGAATCACATGAACTATGGACTTGATCCACTAACATTTCACACACCTTCTGTCTTCATTTGTAACACTAAATCTCCCCGTCCATAAATCACACCTGCGGTCACATTATGGATGGATGGCTGTTATTGAGATACCTGCTGAACTGCATTTTGGAGACGTCTGGTTAAATCTTCATTGTGTTTGTTGGCCTGCTCCAGCTTCTCTCTCTCCTGATCCAGCAGCTCCGTCTGCTTGTCATAATCCACCATCAAATTCTACAAATACATGATTTATAAGTGCTCTGTTTATTAAATACTAGCAGATCTCATCTGAAACTATAGGTGGAGGGATGAACTCTAAACCTTGTAGTCCTCTGCTCCGTGGATGATGTCCTTCATGGATCTGGAGAGCCGGTCTCGTTCAGCCTTCAGCTGCTCCACTTCCTCTCTCAGAGCGACGGCCTAGAGCGACACACACGACTGAACAAACAGCACAAGAGCTAACAGACACTCGATGAATGAAACGACGCCTCAAACCTCTTTCTTGCTGCTGTCCAGCTCCTTCTTAGCCTTCACAGCAACAGCTTTGATTTTGTTCATGCGTTCATCCTTGTCTTTGCTCTCTTTCTTCAGCATTTCTACACAACACAAGAATCATCAAGAACGTGAAAGGAAACAGTTCAGGCATGTAGACTCATTAAATTAAGAGTCTGACATGAACAAACTTACCTATTTCATGAGATAACTCTTTCATTTTGTCATTTTCATCAGACACCGATGACTCTTTGCACATCTGAAAATGGACAAGCGAAGGAAAGAAATGTAAGATGGCACTGTTACAATTTATAGAGTTATTCTGTAGAATAATTAAAAAAACTGAGTTATGCATTTTTATGGAAACTTGTTTCAGCCAAAGAAAAAAAATAAAGATAACTGCGACTTTATATCTCACAATTTTGACTATATTTCTTGCAATTCAGAGATTATAACTTGCAATTCTGACTTTATAGCTTACATTCCAACTTTATAACTTGCAATTCAGATTAAGCAATTGCTACTTCATTTCATGCAATTCCGACTTTATTTCAAATTATTTCCGACTTTATAACTCATAATTCCAACAGTATCTCACAACTCTGACTTTATAACTCGCAATTCTGACTTTATTTTTTGCAAATGAGATTATAACTTGCAATTTCGACATTATTTCTTGTAATTCCGTAATTTCATAATTTTATAACTCGCAATTCAGATTTCACACAATTACATTTCCCGCGATTCTGACTTTATTTATCACAATTCCAGCTTTATTTCAAACGATTCCGACTTTATTTCAAACGATTCCGACTTTATTTCAAACGATTCCGACTTTATTTCAAACGATTCCGACTTTATTTCAAACGATTCCGACTTTATTTCAAACGATTCCGACTTTATTTCACGTAAATCTGACATTTTAACTCGCAATTCAAAGATAATAACTTCCAATTCCAACATTTCACAAAATTCAGACTTTATAACTCACAATTCCAACTTTTTTCACGCAATTCAGAGATTAGAACTTGCAATTCTAACATTATTTCTTACAACTCCAACTTTATTTCTCGCAATTCCGACTTTATAACTCGCAATTCAGAATTCTAACATTATTTCCACACAATTTTGACTTTATAACTCACAATTCCAAATTTATTTCACGCAATTCAGAGATTATAACTCACAATCCCGATTTTATTTCATGCAGTTCTAATGTGGTTGCTAGGCTGGTCCTCCATCAAGCCTCCTCTCCTCTGGTCTGTAGTTACGACTCCAGTCCCTCCTCTAAATTAACGTTATCCGACATTAAATGACTGCGGTCAGGTTTTTTCTCTGTTATTATAAGTCAAGGAAACACAAGAGTCATTTTTTTTTTTTTTTTTTTTGGAGTAAAGGGGAACACCATAACGGAATGCGTGAGTCTCGTGGACATCTATCTGCTATTCTCTACTTCCACGTGCCAAACCCGGAAACACACATTGCATGATCTGCTTAGAGATAAGATCTTGTTCACAAACAAGCCTGCATTACAATCACACAATACCTGTAGGTGGCCAACTTCTTTTTGGAGCTGAGATATAAGAGAGTCTTTGTCAGCAAGAACCTGTTGGAGCCCGTTGGCCTCGTGAACTTGTGCGTCCGTTTCATCCGCCGGCTCTTTTTCCTCTGAACTCCTGCTCAAGTCAGCCACTTGAGAAAGCAGGCTTTGGTTTTCTGCCCTCAGCTTCTCATTCATGGCTTGCATTTCACTCAGGTCCTTCTGCAGTCCCTCTGTGTCCAACACCACATCATCCAGACTGGCCTTCAGCAGGAGCTTCTCGCGGAGGAGCTCGTCGATGCGCTCCTGCAGCTCCTCCGTCGACTGCCTCGCGCTCTCCAGATCCGCCGTCCACCGCTCGACGCTTTCAACACACTGCTGGGTCAGGAGTGCCTTCTCCTCCTGAGATTTAGTCAAGAGACGGTTTATGAGGGTCGAGACATCAGCTGTGCCATCAACCTCAGTCTCGGAGAAACTCTGCCTGAGGATTTCAGCGATGTGGCACTGAACTTCAGACAGATGCTCCTGACTAGCGTCCATGTCTCGCCGAAGGGCGTTCCTCTCTTCTGACAGGCACACAATCTGAGACTGCAGGAGTTTGATGGAGTCTTGACACTCCTCTTGTGTGGACTGAAGAGCAGAGATCTCCTCCTCAAGGGTCTTTATTCGATCGTCCTTTTCCATGGTCTCCGACAGCAGCTGATTCTCTGCCTTGTGCTCATGCTCCACAAGCTTCAGCGACTCCTCGAACTCTAACACAAGAGCCTCCTTGTGTTGCAGATTCCCTAGGAGTTCTTCTGTTTTGTTCCTCAGGTCCTCAAAAGGCATCTTGATCTCTTGGTCCGACATGTTCTCAGTATTTCTGATGTGCTCTAACAAACGGTCCCGCTCCTGAAGGATGCTCTCGAGTTTCTCCTGCAGACCCTGAACCGAGGCCACGGTTTGCTCCTTCATGGCTTTGTACTGCGTTATAAAGTGCTCTGTTCTGTCTCGCAGATCCACTTGCTCACGTGTGATCATGCTCTCATCTTCAGGAAGAGGCGATCGTCTGTCTTGCAGCTTGTCGACAGCTTCTTCTGTCTGCTCTCGTTCAGCTCTTGAGCTAAAGCAAGTTTCCAGTTCCTTCGGAGACTCTTGTGAGGTTTGGATGCTGCACGTCTCTCTGCTTCTGTCCGCAGACTTCTCGCCGCCGTCTTTGTTCATTTGAAGCTCATTAATTCTGAACTCCAGTTCTTCCTTCTCCACAGCGAACTCCTCTCGGACCTGCTTCAGCTCCGACTCCAGCTCCACCTTCACATTTCTAAGAAACACCAGCTCTTCTTGAAACATCATGTTTTGAGACTGCAAATCCTCCAGTGCCAATTTCAGCACGCCGCCCTCGTCGCCGGAGTCGTCCGAGGCCGGGAAGTCCGCTGAGAGTTTCGGAGGCCCTGCTCTATTGGCGTCCTCCTCTTCCTCCTGGACGTCCTGCAGGAAGCCCTCCTTCAGCGCCAGCTGCTCCGAAAGCTCGTCCTGAAGCAGAAGCAGCCGCTCTCGCTCCCTCTCGAAGTCCGCGGCGTTCAGCTCCAGCTGCTCCTCCAGGTATCGGACGTCGTCTTCATACTGCTTGTTTATTCTTTCAATCTCCCTCTGCAGATTCTCGCTCTCCTGCTGGGATTCGGTGAGGCTCATCTGGTGAGACTCCTTGAGCGCTTCGGTCGCAGCCGTCCACTGGTGCTTGGCTTCATCAAGCTCTTCTTGAGTTTGAGATATCTTGGACTCGTACTCAGAACAGGCCGTTTTGAAGTGAGCAGTGAGCTCGGCTGTGTTTTTCTGCAGCTCTGTACACTCTCTATTTTTTAAGTCTAGCTCCTCCTGAAGAGCTGTTAATCTTCTCTCTGTGTCCTGAAAATACATGTTAACTAACGTCAGTTGCATACAGTGGATTTTCTGCTTTATTAATGTGCTGTAGCTGAAAGGTTCAAAAAACCATCACTAATGTAAGTCACCTGTGCTTGTCTCTTGAACTCCTCGTGCTCTTTGCGCAGTAACGCGAGGCTCTGTTGACTCTCAGCCTTCTCCTGCAGCACAGCGTTCATCCGCTCTGTCAGCTCCTGTTCAAATGAACCCAAACACTCAAACACTTCACTGGTACCAGAGACTTTACTTGGGCGGGCCGCCCAGGTATATTAACGGCCGCCCAAGTATATTTGGAGACACATTTTTGCTTTTATTTTTTTTATCCTCTTATACTTTTATATCCACCCAAGACAATGCTTGCGGTGGATATTTCAGAAAGAGCGCTGTATGCTGCAAAGTCACAAGGTGGCGCTGTTGTGCGTTCTACATGCTTGTGCTTCAGACTGCTTCAAAGTGATTCTCAGTCAATGAAAAGCACAGATTAATCCCAAGCGATTGCTAATGAACTCAAATTGATGGACTATTACAATGTCTACTTCAAAACTATTTATTAAAAGGCCATAGACAGTTGTAAGGATACACATTTCAAAATAAGAGTCCTGGGGCCGGTTGCATAAACCATTTAGACTAGTCTTAAAAGTTAAGTCACTATTTTTTTCTTGAAGAGTGGTCCTAATTTTTTAAAGTCTGTTACATAAAAAGGTAGATTGGTGTAATTGGAATTGGAAAAATAACAATGATTACCCCTTGGTTAACAGCAAGTTGGTCAAACTAGTTCTTAAGACACAGTCTTAATGTAGTGACTAAGTTTATGCAACTGGCCCCTGGTGTATTTCAGGCTTGTTTATAATTAACACTCTGAGGTCTGAGGTATTGCCGGCGATACCACCGCGTTTTTTTTCTTACCAGTGTGAAAGAGACTCAAAATACTCCGTCAATGTTGCATATACAATTAAGAGTTATACACCATTTTAATCTGTTGAATATCTTCTTTCATTTGTGTACACTCAGAGTAAAAACAAAATGTTATGCTTTTTGTAAAATAAAGAAAACTAACACGATGCGTGATCTCCCGTCTCCCTCTGAACAAAGTCCGATCTGATAGTTCTCAGACAATGAACTGTAACTTATGAATACTAATGACAAAAAAATTAGACTTATGTCTGAAGAAACATTGAAATGTCAGGTTTTAAATCGTGTAAGTCAAATCGAAAACAAACATTCTGTGTTTATGTAATCTGTATGAAAAGAGAGCCATGTCAGAAGTCTGTGATTCAGCTCATTACCCGCTAATGCGGCCACGCCCACGGAGCCAGCGCTATTCAGAGGCAATACTGGTATGCATCGTCTCAATCGTGTATTTATTGTCTTGAAAAGTGTTTATCTGGATGTTAAAGCCATGATTAGCGAGCCCTAGAACACATGCAGTTAGTTCCTGGTTCTTCTTCTTTATATGGATTTGTGGACTAAAGGTGCACAGAGAGCGCCCTCCGGCTGCAAGTATAAATTGAAAACACAGTATCCAGCACTCATAGTGATGACAATAAATATAGAATATTATTCCTCTGTATAGAAAATTGACAAACATATAAGAATCCATCAATATTTCTCCAAATGTGCATGCTTTTAAGCTAAAAGCCTATATGAAATGCCATAGAGGTAACATAATTGTTCAGACACTTTGCATCACAGAAATACATTATATTTTAAAGAATATAATAGAATACCATTATTTTAAATTGTAATAATATTTCACAGTATTGCTGTTTATGATGAGCTGAGACATTATTACAGAGGGTTTTTTTTCACAGCCTACCTGACTGAAAGGCCTCATTAATATGCAAGTCATTTCAGGTTATTATTATGTGATTCTTTTGTCTTCTCAGGTGTAAATGGCACATTATTCATGATGATCCACGCCTCCACGCATACTGTGTTTCTTGACAAAAAGTGTCTGACAAAAACTAAATCAATATATTGTTTTATATGAAGGAGTAGGCAGCATAATTTTTACATAATTCTGAAGCAAAAACTCTAGTCTACAACCTCCAATACCCAAAAGTCTTGTGAACACAGATTTAATATACTTTTTTTGGCTTTATTTCAGTGACTTAAGTTTTTTGTTTTTTCAATAACCACGCATAAACGTTATTCCTTCAAAAACATAAACATGTACATACATGTTCCTCACATATTATGGTAGCCTAGTTTGTGCTGAATACAGTGTAATGACACTTGTGTCATTAATGTGTTTATGAACAAATGAAAAAAGCACAAATGTCAGGGCATGTCAAAATTTCTCCAGGCCCCAAATCAGCCTCAGACTCCAGAGGGTTAAAAGTCACATGCCAAGTTTTTTTTTCCCCCTTTCTGAGCATTACTGGTATTTTGGTTACACAAATTGTGTTTAATTTGATTTCCATTTAATTCATAGTAAATTATTGTAGTCTCCCCCACAGGAAGAGAAGATTAAGAACATTATTTGACACATGTATTATTCATTATATAAAGTTTACTAGTAAAATCTGTGTCCCATTCACTGAGAGAGACACTATATGACAGCAAGGAGAACATAGGAGAAGGAGAACCATTTAAATGCTGTAATTTTGCATAATTTACAATGCATAATAATGCATAATATTAGTATGTAATTAAATGTAATAGTATGCTATGTAATTAAAATTAATTTCAATAAATAAAAATATTGTTAAAATCACACATTATTTTTCTGTCACATGTAGAAGACCATTTTTATGCCATTGGTAATATTATCCAACGGCTACCACCGCAAGTATATTTCAATCCTGTGGGAAGCAGTGGGTACTGATCATTTTCATGTGCAATCATACCATTTCTTTGCAGGCTCTCCCAGCAGTACTGTATGTATTGTTTTTAGCCCGTTGGTCGTGTGTATAAAGTTGACAGATGCCTTTCCACCTCCAGACCTAATGTTTTTCAGCACTTTAAGGAAGGGTTACGCTTGCATTCACACTTCAGCACAGTTCAGCATGGTGTGGCAACAATACTTGGCCTGGATTTTTCGGCTCAAATTAGCTGGTGGTACTGATGATGGTTTTAAGTGTGTTTTACTTATTTGATGAATTAGAAGAAAATGAATGCATTGGCGAGCCAGCCAAGAACTGCTCATCCTGCTCACACCTCATACATGCAATCGCTTAAATAAGCAGTTTAATTTTTCAGTGTGATGTTTGTGCTCTTTTAACATCACATGATTCATTAGAACGTTGTGATAAAATCTCTCAGTGTAAATACAAGTGTTGGTAAAGAGAAGAGAGCGGTTCACCCTGATCTACGCACCTGTACAGAGTTACTCACCTGGATAACGGAGGAGTCTGATGTGTCGGGAGCAGGATGTTTCAACACCGCAACCTCCTTCTCTAAATCTGTTTTTAAAAAAGTGATCACAATATTAAGATTTTACAAATATACATGTTTTTACGATAAAGAAGCAACTATCATAACCTCACCTGCACATCTCGACTTCATCTTCTGCATTGCCAATATCTGTTTCTTTGCAAACTTTATCAGATCCTCTTTAGACAGTGTGTCCAACTGTGAAGAGACAGAGGAGCACAAAACAAGCCCCAAATGATGAAATGCTTCTTGAGTTTGATTTCCTTCACAGGAACACAGAGAGACATGTTTAGCTGTTATAGTCCGATCAGATGCACAAGGTTCAGGCTTTTGGACCCCATTGACTTTCACTGTACGGACAACAACAGCTGAAACACCCTGTGTCCCTCAGAGGACAGACATCACTGATGACAGAATTAAGTCAATTAAGACAACCTTTAGATGATGTGTCTCCTGTATATATAATTAACCTTCAATAAGACTTTCCTCTGGATTTTTATTGTCATTATTATCAATGAATCACAAACAAACACGTACTTTAAGCAATATGATAAAATAGAAATCAACATTTCAACCTTAAATGTGCAGTTTGTTTTTGAGAAGTGTTTCAAATATGCTTATTATTGCATTTTTTAACCAGTTAAGTCAATATCCAACAACAATTTGGGAATAAGATTTGTGGGTTATTGCACAGATTAACTTTTCAACTACTAAAAATGCACATAAGTGATGGTAAATGTTATTAAACGATGTTAAAGTGTCATTTTCAGTCAAACACACTGAATACAGGAAGTGTCACTCAATGAAGGATCTCACCTTGGATTTGCCTGCCTGTCCTGCCGGTGACGTCACAGACTCGGGGTTCGCGTCATGCTGTGACGTCACAGACTCGGGGTTCGAGTCCTGCTGTGACGTCACAGACTCGGGGTTCGAGTCCGAGTCCTGCTGCAGGTGTGAGACATTAATAAGACAATCTTACAGTCAGTGTTTTCATTATGATTGTTGTTTCGCTCTATAGAGGATCAGAGAAGCTGAAATCCCTCATACACTGCTCTATAATGAAGTTCGTGTATCATACTAAGGGATTACCATGGTATATCTGCTCGAGGCATCATTTAAATACCATGGTATTTATGAACAGAGTAATTAACAGCCTTCAGTTCTCTGGGAAATCATCACTAATGCTTTAGACTCTCTCTGTGCAAAGCCTCACACAAACAAACACATCTACCTGATCAACAATGAGACTCATTTGCATGCATTAGTGATAATTGTTGGTTTAAATCAGCTTCTACAGCAGCTTTATTTGCTCTAAGTGTTTGATCTTCCTCGACTCACCTCCATTCCTGCGCAGAATCACGACACACAGCTGCTCACACGGGAATAGTTGGGAAAATATCTCTTATTCTCAAATCCTGTGCGTGTAAACACATCTAACATCACTACGCTGTTACTTCCGCCTTCGTTACTTCCGTGAAGCGCGAGGGAGACATCAGCCAATGGCGTTCGTTTATCAACCCGGATTACCTCCACGTCACTGTTTGTCTCGGTTGCTACGGCTGTGTGAATGACATCTCGACTATCCAATCGGAAGGCTGCTCGTCCGGCGCTCCAGCTGACCGGATTGGTTAGTCACAGGAGGCGGGACTTTCGGCGTTTGTTTACTACGAGAACAAAACTAGATACAGACACATTAAATTCACATTCACAGCGAATAATAATAATAATAATAATAAAGATTATTATTCTTATTATGGGGGACAAGTGACCTTAATAAGGCCATGTACCTACCACTGTCTTTTTTGTTTTAAAAAACAAAATATTTGATAAAAAGTGAGAGGTATAAAACATAAAACTGATCACAGATCATTCTTTCTAACCCTGATCTCATGCTTTCATTCCTGCTGTAGGTACAGAAACACAAGATCACTGCATTAACATGTAACGAGAACATTAGGTTTAATCAGCAGAACTCAAGAGCTGTGTTTCAGGTGAGTACTTTAATAATCACTTCATTCACAGTCCAAAAGAACACAAGAGACTGTAGAAAATGACAAGTATTTACATTTAAACCCCATTTATCAGTTGTTGTTGTCAGAAGCAGTTGAGGCTCAGCTGTGACCGTCACTGTAAACACACCTGTGGATCAGCTGTCAATCATCATCCTCTGCAGATAATGATGAATGATGAATCCCTCATTGATCTATTGACGGATTCACTTCCCCTCCTAACAGAATTATCAGGTTTATCAGTCAGACTGAAGGAGCAGATCCGGCGCTCAGCTGATCTCTGAACAGAGCTGAAGATGAACTCATTCACACACAGCACAGGGCATGAGGAAACCTTCACATGTTCTGATAATGGTCAGTTTGGGACAGTCTATCACTACAACATTGCAGATCTTAATTTCCTTTCCTGTAAACGGCATCAGATGTGGAGGAGGAGGAGACATCATTACATGCACCTGTGTTTCTCAATTACAGTAATGAGAAGTGTTCAACAACCAAATCAGTGTCAGTGTCAGCTCCATAATGTGCTGATCTCAGAAGTCCATATAGACTATCAAATATAGTGATAATAAGCTGAATCAGACCATACCCAATGGGATTTTAATGACACCAACCTTTTATATGTATTTATTATTATTTATTAAATGGGTGATGAACTGAGAAATCAAAATTTCCTTGAGCTTTTGATATATAAGAGTCATTGTACTATAAGAACCAAGCCCAGATAACGACTCATTGTGGAAAGTGCCTCTTTATGACGTAATAGTGCATCATAACTCCGCCTCCACTGAAGAAACCAACGCCCACTTTATCATCGCATCGTTAGCCCCGCCCACTGGTGTGTCAGTGAGATGAGGAGGAGAGAAGAGCGATACAGGACTAAAATAACATTACCTTTCAAAGGATCCTAATGCAGGAATATGGTTATTTATTTTCAACAATGTGAATGTCTCAGTTGAGCTTTATTTATTTGTGTTCGGTTCATTTCACTGTGGATTCTTTGGTAAATCAATCTCATTTCAGACTTTTACGATATGAACTCGACAGTAATGCAACAACATGTCAGTAACTGTGTTCATTAATGCCTGATCTGATATTAATGATTCATGTACAGTCAGATGATCTTTGTCTGTGTGTCAGTAAATCAAACCAGTGACTAAACGCTCAACTTCACCTCGTTTCTCTTAGTAGGAGGAAAATAATCTGTTACTTAAACATGATTAAATTAATATAGAAAGCGATCAAAGAATGCTCCCTTTACAATCACTGGAGCTGTCAATCAAACAGAGCGAGTTTATCATTCTGGACTCGAGCCAAAACTCCCGTTTTATTCAACAAATCTCTTCACATTTACACTGTTAATTATGATGAAAGCATTCGTTAGTGTGCAGAAATTGAGTTGCAATGAGATCACTGCTTTCATGAGCTCAACATGTGATCGGCTACAATGTTCATCACTGCAACCTTTCATGCCACGATCTCAATATAATGCAACACTTTTCAAGATTAGTTAATCTTGAGAGCTCCTGGATAGTCATGACTGTAGGGTGCTGCTCACAGAGACACGACAGCAGTCATCTTCATTGTTTCTCCAGGGAATGAAGAGACATTGACATGTTTTCAGAGGGAAAGACAGGAGCGGTAAATTATCACTGAATCACTGAGAGCTGGTTTAGTCAGTTCTTGTAAACCGGCTCTGGAGGAATGCCACTGTATGTTTTCTTTAATCAGTGTGTGTGTGTGTGTGTGTTTCTTTAATCAGTGTGTGTGTGTGTTTCTTTAATCAGTGTGTGTTCACAGCAGGATATTTAGGGTGAGGTGAATGAAATATCCCTGCGGGGTCATCACAGACGGTCCTGCACCTGTGATTGGCACTGAAGCACAATCAGACTCCAGCTGGTTTTGGGACTCACACTGATTAAACTGTGAACCTCTGTCTGTCTTCACACAACACATGACAGTACGCCTGCCTACACACAGCTCATGAACGACTGAACCTGTTGGACAGTGTGGCTTACACTCGTGTTTTGCACTTGGCAGTTGTAAGTATACATGTGTTCCCTGGGAATCGGAGCTGACTGTGGCTTTGTTAGCGTGATGCTCTTGGTTTGATGATCGTCACGAGTGTGAGACTCAAAGAGATCAGTTCTCTCTTCGTCTTGAACATTCAAATGATTATGAGTCTCATAGGCTCTGATTCCTTCATCAACCCTCCTTTTGTCTTCTAATGAATCTCTTGTTGAAGACAAGCACACAGTGCATCTGATTGTTTAAGAGGGACTGGTTTCATATCGTACCTCAGCGACACTAAAACAAGCTTAACAGGCCATCAAAAGAGTCTCTAGATTTCAAACAGCATCTCTCAAACTCCATGTAAACAGACTCACAGTATTAAAAGAACATGACGAATCCTCCTGTAAAGCCCTGAAAGTCACAATGTAACAAATAAAACTTAAGCAAATTACATCAACATATTAACATCAACAATAATAACATCATTACTAACAGTGGGATAATAGTTATGTCTGTCACAATACCAACACTTCAGTACCAATACGAGTGAAATTTCACTATTCTCAATGCTGCAGAAATAACTTGCTGTGACTTAACTCTTAACACTTTGAGCATGCTTAATTATTGTGTTAATTCAAAGGTGAAGTATGTAGTTTCTGTGACACTAGTGGAATTACAAATATAAGTATATTTTAAAACAAGCTTTTAAACGGCCCTTTTGTGCGTCACATCTATTGTAACGTGTTGCATTAATATTTCTCTTATAGTCATTTAGTTATTCCATTCTAAAGTCTAATATCGTCTCTTTTTGTGCACAGATTATACCCATCCATACAGTGGAAATGCAGTTTAAATGTTATTGTCATATTTTTTTGTGAGTTTTATGTCTAACCCACAGATGCAGCATTATGAGAAAGTGTTTTGTCAGGATCTGGTCATGTTATCTTTGGAAACAGGATCCTGACAGCTTGTTTCTGTCTCTGTGTGATCGCTTCAGGTTTGGATTCCCTGCCGTGTGCTCTTCTGTCTGTCTCTTGTCTTTATATTTGGAGAATGGAGTCTGGAGTCAGATTCGGTGTCGGGATCCACACTTGTCTTGTGTCTCTGTTGTGAGCGTATGACTTCGGTTCTGGTTTCCTGGGCATGTGCTCTTCTGTTGTGCTGTCTTTTCTCTGGGATCACATGATGGGGTTCAATGAAATATACATATATTCAATTAGCGACTAATGTGCTCCAGTGCACTGGTTCTCCAAGACTCGGATCTGAAGAGTTCAGGTAACACAATGAAGATGGTTCCTCTCCAGATTCAACACAGACTGAGATTGTTTCACATATGTTTCATCCACCTGGTCTTTTTTCTGATATGATCTTTATGCACACTTTATAGCTAGCATCTGAACAAATGACACAAGGGAGCTCCACTAGGAGGCGCTGAAGAACAGGATCCTTATCATGAAGAACACTGAAGTGATCAAGTGTCCATCAGTTGTGTTTGTTCGTGTGGTCACAACAGAGCTCCACCAGGAGGTGCTATAAATAAACTCAAATGAACTTAATAGTCTTTGTGTTGACACATTTGTAAAATGCTTGTAATATTTAGGCAGTACACAGTACATGTTAACTGTGATACAGAGCAATAAAATCAGTACTGTCCTTCAAAAGCTTTAGAAGAGGTCTCTGTGAAATGAAGTGAAATGCACCCACAGCTCAGTCTATCATGCACTGTAAAAAAAAATCCCAGTAAAATTTACGGTAAAAAAACGGCAGCTGTGGTTGCCAGAACTTTACCGTAAAAAATACAGTAGCAACGTAAAAAAAAAAATCTAAATTTACGGTAAAATAACGTATTTCATTAACTGATATAATGTTATTTACCAACCTAATGAAGTACTAATATCTGTTTTGTACCTTTATAATACACTGACAGTCACCAAACACAGTGGTGATAGAGTCACATGATGAATCAAAGTTCATCACAAGCAGCTTTTCCACAAGCTGAGAAGGACAACACTAACATATAGAAGGTGCACACAGTGTCATTCACACACACACTAAACACCATCATGGTAACATGCATGAAATTTTAAAAATGCAATAAACATTAACAACATTAGATGTAACATAAACCCTAATGTACATAACTGATTAGAAAAAAATGAGAAAAACTAAGAAGAAACAGAGTTATTTCAACGAAAATATATCAAATGTGAAGTGTCACGCAGGGAATTGTGGGAATGTCAATTTACGGATTTTCACTGTAAATTTTACAATGAATTGTTATTTTTCACTTCCAAAAACTGTGAATGTAACGGTATTTTACCGTAAAATTACATTAAATGTACCGTTAGATCTATTACAGTTATTCACCGTATATAGTACGAAACTTTCTGTAAACCAATTACAGTTTTTCACCGCAGCATTTTTACAGTCTTTTACTGTTAAAATCACGGTCATTTTTTACAGTGAAGCTCATTTGAAGGCAGTAATAGCTGAGATCAGCTCCAGGAGCTGCCGATAACACTGAGGACAGATCTGGGATCTGATGGTTTGGACACGGACAATGCTGCTCTGTTCGTGAGGATTGGTATGAGTGTGATATAAAAACAAAACTTGAACTGAATTGATCTGAATAATGACTCTTGTTTGCATCATTTATTCATCATTTATATTTTCCTGTTTATGAATTAATCTGTACTGTATAAAGAGCTGTAGAAATAAAGCTGACGTTGATTAAAGTTATCCATATCCACACCTGGCTGTTGGTTCGGTCAGCGCTGCTCTGTGACACACACAGTTGATACGGTAGTTTTAAGTCTCGACCGCGTCAGAAAAGATGACAAAGGATTTTCCCCGTCCTGCTCGTTCCCAGCCTCTGATTCATGCTGGAGCTGAAGCAGGAAGAAAACAATCAAATAAATAACTGGCAGTGGTCAGTGACAGCACATCCATCAGCGGCCCGGTCCGCCTCCGCTCCGGCTCCAGCTGCGCTCGCTGCCACCGCTAATATTGCCTCGCTAAATCTGGCGGAGCCCTGGATCATTTTAAAGGACGGTCCTCTGAAGCATTAGCCGAGGGCTGTGAGAGAGAGAGAGTCTGACAGCAGTTTGTTAGCAGGATAGATGACGCTCGCACACTGTGTTTTCTTGTCCGTAAACGAGCCTGATGGCCTACAGGTAATAGCAACTGTCAGATAAACGCTGGAAACACGAGCTGAGTTTCTGAGGCAAGTTTTCTGCTTGACTGTTTTACAGGTGCTTTACATGCTTTACAACGCCAATTTCAAAACAGTCATAAATCTCAACATAATTTTTTCTACAAATAGGGCTGTCACGTATGTGACGTGTGTAATGGCAGCATAAATAACACACACACACACACACTTCCCCCAACGCTTCACTGTATGTGAACACATCATGTGTGTGAAGAAGGTCAGGAGGTCCTTTGACTGGAGCACGACTGCATTCATTCTTTTAAGAATGTGTACAATTATTTACTTCAGTTGAAATGTTATGTTATTATTAAATGTAGTAGTAGATATTTCTAATATTAACTTCATTTCTTATCTCCAGTTATGAACTCCTGTTGGAAAAAGCATGTCAGTGTTTGCAGGTTTCTGGTGTCCTTCACTGCAGCGTGTGTGTCTGTAAAGAGCCATTGACTTGATTAAAGTCAATATGAATGTCCTTTATGGAGACCGGAGATGTTGTGACTGCAGGTGGTGAGCAGATGCTCTTCTCTTCCCGCTGACACTCTAGACGAGTACAACACAATCGTTGAGCTTTATTTAACCTCAGGACTCAACTGATCGTGCAAACACAGCTCAGATAATCCCGGCAATCAGTACGTTTACATGGACAACAATATTCCGATATTGGAGTATTCCTATTTTAGTCTTGGTGCATTACAGACATGTACACACCTTAATCACACTGTTAACGTTGTGAGGAGTTTCACTTATGAAAGGGATATTCAAAAAGCAACTCATGTAAACACATTAATCAGGATATTGACTTATTCATAATAGGTAAACTAATAAAAAAGTTTGTCGAGAGTTGGCTTGAAAAAGCCGGTCCAGAAAGCTTGAAGTAGTTTTAAAAGTTTGAAGTTTGAGAGTTTAAGTTTTAGTTTAGTAGTTTTGATAGATAGTCAGGGTACTCCAGGTGGTTGCTAGGGTGTTGCTATGCAGTTGCTAAGGTATTCTGGGGGTTGCTAGTTTGTTGCTATGCAGTTGCTAAGGTATTCTGGGTGGTTGCTAGGGTGTTGCTATGTGGTTGCTAGAGTACTTGGGGTGGTTGCTAAGGTGTTGCTATGCGGTTGCTAGGGTGTTGCTATGCGGTTGCTAGGGTACTCAGGCTGGTTACTAGGATGTTGCCAGGGTGATTTGTGTGGTTGCTAGGTGGTTGCCATGGTGTTCTGGGTGGTTGCTATGTGGTTGCTAGGTTGTTCTGGGTGGTTGCTATGAGATAGATAGATAGATAGATAGATAGATAGATAGCAAAATATAAATAGCGTACAAATAATAGGGCTAAAGACAAAATCTTGCCGCAGCACTTTCCTAAATATCCGCTTTCCAAAATGCATGTGTAAATTTGTCTGATCCTTGACGTGATCTCGAGCAGCAACGCAAAGTTGATTCTGAGGTAGTTTGATCTAATATTTGATGTTTTTTAAAATGTTGTTGATTTAAGTAGCAAACGAGAATCCATTAAATTAATGTTTGTATTTTCAGACAATTGGTCTTCTGAATGATTTTCAGTTTTGTTCAAGGTAATTCAAGCAATAGTTTTTCAATAATGGAAGAATATGTAAAAGTATGGTATTTGGGGTAAAAGGCACAATAATTAACATGATAATGAATAACTGACTGAGTTTTTCATTTTTCCATTTCATATCAAATTGGGTATCCAATATGATCCAAACAATCATATTTTAAAATATATTAATAGATATATACTACTGTAAATCTATATTAAATAGGCTATTATGCGATCTCCTTCAATGCTTTCAGAATCTTTACTTTTTAAAGTAATTTTGTTTCTGTATTTTTAAAATCTATTTTTATATTAACAGGCCTATTTTAATGACAGTATATTTATTGAACAAAAATGAATTCTTTTATTTATCGAAATAAACAGAAAATAGTACAAACTTTGCTAAAGTGATTTATTTGAACAAGTATAAACCTAGACATTATTAAAAACATTATTTTAGTTAAGTATTTGTATGAATACTGTGTGCCTTTTACCCCATGCATTACTCACCACCTCATACATTTATAAGATTTTTAAACAAAATTAACCACTTTATAATTTTTTTTTCACACAAAATATGTTGCTCCATCAATGTTCAATACAAACATATATTTTTCCGGCAATCATACACTTGAGAGTAGAGAAAAGCACAATTTTTCTTAAGGTGTGCCTTTAGCCCCACTGTACCCTATAAATTGAGATTATATACTGTAGAATCTTCTATGGTTTAAACTTCAGTCTTATTATCCACCTTATTTTTCCACGCAGAAGTAAGGTGTTTTCTGTGAATGAGTGAGACTTCATCAAGTTTTGTACAGCTAAAAATAACTGGAAGCGGATGAGAGCGGCAGCTAGATACGTTCAATTTACAAATGACTGCGTCGCTCTTATGGTAAAAATAATGTGAACAGATGAATGTTAGTGATCGAGGACACCCTCACAGTCACAGACGAGCACAGCGTTCACTTACAGAGTGACATATGAAGGAAAACAGAATCAATATGGAGCTCCTGCAGGCCTGTCCGTCACCTGCCAACATTCATAACCACAACCGCAAGCCATCATGTGGGACGCCACTCGCAAAACGCTGGGTTTACCCGGTTCACTTCCAAACACATAAAGAATGCTATTGATTTCATTCATTCGCTTGATTCAGGAAAAAATCTGACAGTATCACTTGTCAGAGAGCATCATTCATCTGCAGGACAATCACAACAGTCAATATAACCTCCTACAATCAACCTCAGCAACATCCTTCACATTTAAACCAGCGCCTTCTCTCTGTCAGCAGCTACACTGTCAGCCAATCAAACGAAGCCATAAATTAGGACCGATGCCAAACCGAATGATATAGAAATGACTTGTCAGATACACTGTTTCTAATCCAAATGCTGTTAAAGCCTCTGACGGACAGCGTTCATTTACAACAGGAACTGATAGCAGCTAAATTAAGCAGAGAAGATGCAGGCGTCACTAATAATTTGTTTATTTGTCATGGCAATAACACGTGAACTGACAGGAGTCTAATTATCCACGAGAGGAACAGCTGTGACGTCAACATCTGTGCGAATCACGGCACAGCACTCATATTCACTATTAGCCTTATGTTAATAACAGTGACTGTTGGATCTTTTGGAATGATGACACTTAAAATAACAAGGACAACATTTCGTATTATGCAATAACGCTCTGCAGCATATCACACACTTTACCCTTGATTATATACAGCAGCACAGCTCTGAGCAGCTCGTTTAGATGAAGCATTGCAGGACAGAGAATGAAGACTGTTAAAACTGCTGTTACTATGTTTTAACTCCACTAGATCTTACATCAGCAAGTGATCAATCTGAGCAGTGCTGAGATGTGCAGAGAGAGCGGCCTGCGTAATTAAAGACGGGCAGTGAGGTGGACGAGCCTCCATCCGTCCTGCCCGTCACAGCTAGAGCCGACACTGATGTTAGCTCTCGATCGGTCCGTTCACTTTTAGAGACATTTCATTTCATGTTTAGTTAAGAAGAAAGCCAAAACACTGAGAGAGAGTGAGATTTGTGTGCTTGATGTCTTGAGATCAGTGAGGAAAGAGCTCAAATAAAGTCTGAAGCTGTACTTGTCGAGCGAGTGCGCTCAGTCTGTAACGCTTCAGGCTCCGCTCTGGTTCAGATGAGCACTTAGTCTGATGTGAACACCACCGGCCAGCTCTGCACTCCAGGCTTTTTATCTACAAACATCTGAAGCATTACGGCAAATGTACTTCTCCCTTTCCGTTCCACCTCCGCCTTTGTTTGAGGCTTTAAAACAAGACGCAGTAGTTCTGGGTCAGTGGATGTTTATTAAAGTCTTCTGCTTTTAAAGTCTTTTGCTCCTCGGGAGGAAACGTGGTTGCATGTAAAGCAATAATGCTACCAATTCAACCGCTCAGAGGTTTGAGTCTCAGTTCTTCATGCTATAAATCTTTCTTACAATATAGCATGGTGAAAAAAGTCGCCACGATTGTGCTCGATTCTCATAATTGCCCATTGATAGCATGTCGTGATGATAACTGATATGGTAAAGCAAAGCAGTGTAATAAACTCTCAAAGTTCAGAATAAGCAGTTTCCTCTCATTCAGCTCGACTCAGACAGGGCAGTTTGTATGAGTTTATTGATAGTACAGCAACATCTTTAATCAAAGCACTGGTAAAGTCATCCATCATGTGAAAATGAGCAAAGCAGCGTTTTAGTTTATGTTCTCAGGACAAGGATGGATGCAGTAGGGTTTTTTCTGTAGATGCTTCGTGATTGGATCAATAGAACTGTTTTTTGTCTGCTGTACTCAGTAAGGTTTAATAGCCTTTCATCAACACCTTTCCAGAAGTGTCTTCCTTCAACTGATGTACCTTTGAGAGTTTCAGCTCCAGTTTCAACCACCATCCAAAGACATGCAGCATATAGGTGAACTGGAGACTGTAAATTGTCCGTAGGGGTGTGTGTGTGAGTGTGTGTGATGGACTGTTCATCCGTCCAGAGTGGGAAGGCAAGAAATAGAGTCCAGTGACCCTTTGAGAACAGATGGATATTATCCACGAAAAAGACACTCCTGTGGGTGAGAAACTCATATTCTCATACCAGTTTCACCCACACAAATGAATTAAACTTGCACATATTTTTTTCTTTCCCTTAAAAGGACCTAAAAACATCAGATTGAGCACAGATGTTCATCTGAATCCATGTTATGTTTCTGCTTTATAGTTTCAACAAAGCAAATATTCAGCAGTTCAAGGGTGTGTTTACAACAATGTAAGTCACAGCTTCATCACCATATATGATGCATCGCTGTAGAAACTAATAGTGCGCTCTATTTATCCTCAGAAGTCGGAAGGTCCTAGTTCCCAGTGGGAACTTTTAACTGGAACACCCCCTCAAGCACAACAACCCCGACTTCAGAATCCAATATGGCTGCTCAGCACATCAACCGTAGTAAAAACAGTAGTAATACATGGTTATTAGCACTTCTGTTTGTCAGTGCCTCAATAAACTCAGTGGTTCACACAGTATCTCTAATCTCTATCTGTGGACATGAGACTTTGCATTTTCGGAATACAAACGCATAACTAGCTAGTTACGACTGTTTCCTGAAGCCAGTTGCACTTGCGTCATTTAAACCACGTTAAATATTTAATATAGGACTGTCATTAATGATGTCACACACAGTTGGTTTAATGATAACTGCTGCTAATTAATAGATTCGTTATCACAATTAATGTATTTAATATTATTAATTAATTTACATAAACATCCAAAAGACTTTACATTTTTTAATCACATTAACATGCAGTATTTGGCGTACACTCCTGTATACATTGGGTTCATTCAGCACCTTTCTCCACATAATTAAATTTTTCTGACATGCTGCTGTAGTGAACTGAGGGCTACTTCACTGTTTTTGTTTCCTGTCATTTTGCTTTATTTGATGTTTGATTCATTCCAGGTTCCTTTAAGGCAGGAACACACCAAGCCGACGGTCGGTATCACTAAGTTTTCTCAGTCTGTTCCACACTGTCGGCTGAAGTTGGTCCTCGTAGGTTTTTTTTGGCCGATTCGACATGTTGAATTGGCATCAGAGGGCCAGTCAGGGCAACTGTGGACACAGACGCTGTCGACGTGAGCCAACCCCGCAGTCTGCTTTCGTCGCCACTAGTTCGTCAGCGTCGGTTTGGTTGTTCCTGCCTTTATGCGTCACACTAATATATAGAGATAAAAGATATAGAACATACTGAATGTTAGCTTGCTTAGCCCAAAGTATACTTGTTCCATCTGCTTTCTGTAATTTGACAACATTTCATCCCCCCCTTCATCAAAAATATCCAACAGAGGAGGGCGTGAGAGGGCTCAGGAGGAGGACGCAGAGCTGGCAGAAGGGACCACCAAGAACGAGGGAGCCAGGGAAGGGATGATGGTGGGATGAGCAGAAAGGAGAAGAGAGCGGAAGGAGACAGGAAGTGACCCCCAACAGAGCCACTAAGATGCAGGCCTATGGCAGAACCGAAGGAGGTGAAGCAGGGCATGTTGGAGATTGACGCAGAGCCAAGGAGACAAAGACCCAGGGCCGGACCACGGTGGAGCCAATGGTTCGACAGGCCAACATTCCAGGGCTCGGAGGCCTGAGGTTGATCCAGGGCATCTACACAGCAGGGCGGAGCTGGAAGCCTAGTTGAAGCCAGTGAAGGAGGAGCCAAAAGGCTGAAGAGACGAGGTCAAAGAACTGGATGGCACAGGCAGAGGAGGTGGGAGAGGGGAATAGGTGGAAGCATCAGCAACAACACAGACTTGGTGCTGAGTGGGAGCATCAGTGACGAAGGAGACTTGGAGCTGGGTGGAACAAAGGGCTTGGGGAACAGATCCTTTCCCATTACCAATATATCACAATTAGGACTGAGTTCTGCACAGTCACATCAGCCTCGGGAGTATTGGCAGGGCTCCACTCCATTCCCTCATACTCCACTAAATGCCCACTGGAACGGACATTGGTGCCGGCTCTCACAACTGATCAGACCCCACTATTGACTCGGGATCAGGGATGAACATAGCCTCAGGGGTTAGCTCAATTTAGGAAATAAGGGCCGGCTCACGCAGCTGATCAGACTTGGTTCCACGTGGTTCTGGGTCTACGATGGGATCAGACTTATTATCCTCTATGGGCCTGGGCTCTGCTTTCACAGGCGGGCTCAGGCTTTGAGCCTTCAGTGGACTTTGTCTCATATTCATGGCTGATTGGGAATGTGCTGGATGAACTTTGGATGCTGGTGATTCTTGATCCTCCTCACTCTCACAGATGGTAAAGAGGGATCCACACTGAAAAAGCACCGGGTCCACAAACACTTGGAACGTCCCTCAGGAGCTGTCTTCAGGCAGGCGTGCTTTAGTCCGCTGATTAACACTGTCCAGAAAAACACTCAGAGGCTGATAGTGGATGAGATGCACAAGGTCTACAAATCTCTGTGTGTGGTCCTCGAGGGAGCGATCCCCTGTGAGAGGAGGAGGATCTGAACTGCTGTAACATCCATTCTGGGTCCAATCTTCTGTCACGCTGTGGTTGCAGAATGGATGAGTAGAGGATGGATCTAATTGCAACAGTTGATTTTAATGAGCAAAAATCAAAATAAAATTCTCAGAAAATACAGCAAACAAAACAACCACTTAACTGAGATGAGATCGGACCAAAAACATCAAACTAAGGGCTATATATACAAAGGAGAATCCATGAAAGAAACAAGAAACAGGTGTGGCGAATTAAGCAATGAATGACCATAGAAACCATTCCAAATAAAGGAAACAAAACCAACTCAAACTCAGACATGGCACTATTCTTCCGAGTGAATGTCCTGTGAATTACATGACTCAGTGCTGCCCTCTGATGGCTCGCCTGAACTCATCCATCCACGCTCATCTGTGGATGACAATACTTTGAAAGCTATGCAAACACTACTGTGTTTGAGATGGAGCAGAATGAAGAAAATGAAGTATACCCGGGCCTTTATTGTGCCCCGCAAGAGCACAGTTAATGTAAGTCCACATCATTTTAACAAATCTATGCTTTTAACCCCAGGCCGAGAGCTGTAGTTCCAACCACGTAAGTTTGCGATGCTGTCTGTGAACTATGGTTTGTAATTATATTGGTAACGAAGGAGCTTGTGATCATAGTTTGCTCACGATGCTTTTAGGAAACTCACCCCAGTGTTATTCTCGCCTGTAGCATCATCTATATAATTATAATTGTTAACTGCACTTCATACACATGATTACATACAAAGCACACATAGCCAGTAATGCCAAACAATGTCATTTAATTCCTATAGCTCACATATCATCACATAATTAAATAAATTTTCCTTCAGAACTGGTTTAAAAATTAAACTTCTGATCTTGTGTTCTGAAGCAGCTATGCTTATTACAGCAGATACATATACATCGACCACACAAAAATATATACTTTTACAACAACAGATAAATAGGTAAATACATAAATACAAGAAATAATTTATAGGTCACACAAATGATATTTCCTTCATACACAGCTGTACTGGAAATATCACACACATTCTAACACACACACACACACCACACACACACACACACACACACACACACACACACACACACACACACACCAATAAAAACGAGAAAATGTGCTGTTTATCCTCTTAGTCTTTCATTCAGTATGTGAGAGAATCTAACATTTAATTTAAGTAATATTACTTAAGCCTAAGAAGAGCACAGAAATGCATGAAGACAAATATAAAAATATGTGTTTTATAATATTATAGAATAAAAAAAGGATTTTTTCTTAAGAATATGTTTTTCATTCAGTGATTTAAGTTTAACTGAAGGTTAAATTTGAGGGATTTACGCACCATTAGATTCTCCAGCGATGCATTGTACTATGGCGTTTAAGACCAAAAAGATAAACAACATTTTCATTTCAGCACATTTTCCACTGTCTGTCTGACTCATATTTACTAAAGCTGCTCAATGTATCATCATGTACAGAATATATACACTCACATTCAAGTCTAAACAGATACAGAGGCATGACATGGTGTCAGGTTAGGCTGTCAAATAAAGAAATCAAGGCAACTTCAACAAACATTAACATTACAGTATCCCATAACACCATCCAATGGACAAAAATACTCTATTCCTGTTTTCTAAAGCAGTCTATTGATTGACTTGAGTAGAATTCATTATATTGATATGCCATTGAGAAAAGCCCCTAAATGAAGACTCAACAGTACTGTTTTACTGAGGCAGATGAGAACATTGATTAGACATTACAGAAAGAGCCTTTACAAGTCAGCATTGGCTTTTTCACATCTTATGTGTATTTTCTGAGAGAGAATGCAAAACATTGCATGCTTCTCTCACCTCTGTTGTATGTATATTCTCTACAGGGAGAGAATGACCTCTTTGCCTCAGGGAGAATTTTTACACATAGAGAAATTAAATTACATGTATGTAAGTGATATTAAATACTGAATGACGCAAACTAAGAGCTCGAGGACCAAGAAAACACTGTTTTTGCCAAAAGAAAAAAAGGTTTCCTGCACCTTTGCATTTTGACTTCAGAAAACCCCCAGAAAATTCACCTCTGCCTAACACATGAACCCTTCAGCAAATGTGAACGAGTCTCAGTAATTCAACATTGGTCTATCCTGAAGCAGACCCGTGGGACGATCATCGCTGACACTGATCGTGTCCTACTGAAGCATTATGTACATTTGGAGGTAAATACTGACGGGCCAGTCCGTTATTTTAATCACCACAGCTATGAACTATGAACACTAGACCCGTCCGGATAGGGCTTTAGTAGAACTGGCCTTGGTCGATTAGATCTGCTTATGCTGAGCGAATACAAAGACTTGCTACTGCTAAGACACACACACACAAGCTATAGCCACACAAACAGACAAACACAAATCCACAACAAAGCAAGTCAAACAGCGAGACTCGCGCATGGCTACTGTTCATCTTAACCGCATGTTTACTAGCTATACTTGTGCTTCAGTTCTGTACTGACCTTCTGCATGTACCTATCATAGACAAATGTATTAAAAATCTGTCCCACCAAAGATATATCTATCCATCTATCTATATGTATGTCTGTATACATATATACATATATGACAGGATTGCTGATTGAATTCACACAAAATATATTATATATAGCTATACAGTATATAACCTAGAGCTTATGTGTTACTAGGCTGATATAACCTTATGGTTTATTCAAACGAATCACCCGCTATGAGTGTCTGAGCCAGTCTGGCTAGGGTTTACCTAGTTACAAACAGGTTTCGGTGTAGGTCCAAGCGTACTGATCCATCACATCCTGATAGCACACTGCAGCTTCAGCAAACACTGGAGCAGGACTAAATCAAGCTCATTGGCTGACAGATCACAGTGAGATGACCTATCAGCTTGTGCCGTGCTGGCAGATTACTGTACATAAATCACGCTTTTCATTAGTTTTATATATATCTATATACATACTGTTGTCAAGGCTGCCACTGTGACTTTATCACTAAAAGCTACATGTTTCTCAGCAATGAGGTGGTGAAGTTGATGCTTTGGAAGTAATTAACAGAGACACAAGTCATTCACACACACAAACATCTGATTCATTCACAGAAATGACCCATAGCCAAAATAACTAACGGAAAATATATGTCATCATTTACTCACCCTCACGCAAATAAAACAGAATGTTAAAACTGTCACACCACTCTTTTTATGCAATTAAAGTGAATAGAGACAGACGCTGTCAAGCTCCAAAATGTAAAAAACAAGATTAGTATCTTTATGCAGCAAGTGACCTCAACAAACAAAGACAGAAGACATGTGGAACCCACTTTATTAGGTGTCTATATACTTAGACAATATACTTTTAGTGTAATACATGTATTTACATTACATGTATTTTAAACCTTCACCCAATCTCAACCTCAATGGCAGCAAATGTGAATCTGTCCAGAGATTTGCAGAACAACATCTGTGTGAATATGAACAGTGGATCAAATGCTTAGTTTTATTATGTAAGAGCATAGTAGTTAAAGTGCTCCTATGATGCTACTTAAGAGGTTCCTAATGTTGTTTTGAGTCTCCTACAGCAGGTTCACATTCATCCAAGATAAAAACACTTTAATTTCCTCATCATATCCACTGCAGCATCAGCTCTTTTCTCTCAGTGTCTGAAACGCTTTGTTCAAAGATTCGGTCTCTCTAAACCCGCCTTTCTGATTGCTGCTCTGCTCTGATTGGTCAGATGGCCCAGTCTGCTGTGATTGGTCAGAAACCAAACGCTCATTATCATATCTGAATCTCAGGTCTTGATTTACAGTGATACGAACAGTAACGATGGCGTCGGTTTTACCGTATCAATCTCATCAAAGTGGAGAAAACAGCGTCTTCTCGACATGAACAACACAAACCAAACTCTTTCAGTCTCAGATACAACTACAGTGATTGAGGGCGGGGCAAAGAGACACTGTTCAGCCAATGAGGACCAGAGGTGAGCATTATGCAAATTAGTTAAAAACCTATGTAGGTTCAGCAGGAAGAGAGACTGAATTACTGACGACTCATTTCAGTTCAGAATCAATTCTTTCTTTTGGGAGACAAAAACTGTAGTTTGATCTGTGAAACTTTGCAGAGCTTTTACATTCACAAACAGCTCTATTACACACAGGAATATCTGAAAAAGCATAAAAGGGGCACAAATACAGCTAATATAAAGCAGGACCAACTTAGAATGATGACTACTTTTCTATCAGGTTTGGAGCTTGACAGCTTGTTGCTTTCACTGAGGACGAGTAACCATCAACCATTTCCTCAAAACAAGATCAATTACAGTAGCTGATGCTTTTAAAATCGTATTGCTCTATAACAGTTGTATTCTGAGCAGAAAAAAGGGAACAAACGTAAGCTTGTTTCATACATACCATCAAAAGGTCACGTCACACAATGATAAATGCACTACTTGCTCCGTCTCCATTGATATTGCACAGTTTTCCCTCTTCTGACTGATTTCGTCTCTCTACAGGTGCTGATGTTGGCGTCTGGGCTGACGGCGTCCTCATCCATCAGGACGTCCGTGTTTATGAACGTTCCCGCTAGAGAGCTTCCGTGCCTCGGCTTCACAGCGGCCAGTTCGGACAGAAGGATGTTGTCGTGGGTGACGACGTCGTCTTGTCCATCGTCTCCTTGCTGTGTTTGGAAATCACCGCGTCCAGGAAGTCATACTTGGGCGAGAGAGTCCCACTTTCAAACAGATATTTGACCAGATAGGAGAAGGCGACGTTGCTCAGGAGCGAAGCGAGCATGGAGACCGTCTTGTAGGGGAACCTCTGCTCCACGTATCGCTCCAACTCCTGCGTCAGACGGTGCTGCTTCTCCCGCGGCTGCCAGCCGGGATAGTAGATGAACGGAGGCAGCCGGAGGTACGGCTCCCCTCCGCCGACCCGCAGCAGCAGGCCGAAGACGTACCCGGCCACAGACCCGTAGGTGTTGGTGCCCTTGACGAACAGCACGCAGAGCAGCTGAGGGAAGATGATGACGTACACCAGGTCCGAGCTCAGGTACCACAGGCCGTACACGGAGCCCGTCAGCAGGGCCATAGTGGTGGCCAGCGCTCCGAACACGAAGATGGTGATCCTCATCACCCACACGATCTCTCGGTCCGACGCCTGCCGGAGACACAAACACAAGACACGACTGCGCTCAGGCTGTTAGTGTCGACGACTCATCAGTGCGCATTATTCTGAAGAAAATAGTTCGGTTTCATTAACTTTCATAAAAACATAAATTAAAGCTGCAAGCAGCATTTACCGGGGTTCAAGCATTTAAGGACTTTAAGCATATAAAAAGGTATTATATTTTATTTAGCAAGCATGTAAACATTTAGATCATAGATGGAAAAGACCATTTACAGCCAATACAGGCAATTCAGTAAGGAAAAACATGTTTTTTAAAGGTTTTTTGACAGTTATAGCGCCACTATTGCTCAATCTCCACCTTTTTTTTGGGTGTCCTCAGAGTGTGCCCATACATGTGTGCCAATTTTGGTGAAAATATCTCATTTAGTTTTGAAGTTATAGATACTTATATATAAGAGAGCATAAAAAATGACACGTGAAAGACTTTGATTGGATTTTTTCTAAAATTTTTCTTCCTATCAAAATTTTGACATTTGGGCTTCAACTTTTAGTAAACCAACTTAGGTTCCGTGTTTCCTGCGCTGGTTTCGTCTCAATTGGACTAACGGTTTCGAAGATATTCACAAAAGTTTTTTAAGCGCTAAAACACAACGTAGCACAAACCATAGAGCGAAACCTAACATGTTTGGTATCGTTGGACTCGGCAAGGATTCAGGAGTCTAAAGACGTGACTCCTGTGAAAATAAGTCAACCACATCCAAAGTTATATATATTTTCATCTAAAACCATTAAAAACGTGTTTTATTTAAGGTTTTTTCACAATTATAGCACTATGGTCCGATCTGCACAAAAATTGGCATGCTTCTTTAGAGTCATATGAGTTTTTGTTTAGGTTTTATAGGCTTTTGGGTATATGTAGCCACGCCCACTTTCTAAATGACCTGTTATAGCGACATTGATCTAGAGAGTCCAGAGAATTGTCCTGCACTGGTTTCATACCAATTGGGCAAAAAACCTAGGACTAGTTCGCAAAAGTAGGTTTTTCACATATTTGTGAAAAATTAATGAAAGATTTGATTGACAGCATTGGTTCTTGCATAAAACCCATTAGTGCCAACTTGTGGCCATTTTCTTTTAAAATTCTTACAGACCTCTAGGACCATGAGTCGAACATGCCCACCGAGTTTCGTTCCGATCGGCATCCGTTAACCTTGTCTAATAGGTGCTCAAACTTCATTGGGCGATGGCGGCCATGTTTTTTGAGATACGCCAATGTCCTCATAGACTATCATGCCCCCTTGGACCAAGACACTGCATGCCAAATTTCAAATTGATTGGCCTAACGGTTGCAGAGTTACAGCTGTTTTCGAAATCGGGCAAGGATTACACTGATATAAGACACTTGAGTCTACGACAAACAGTCTGAGTTATGAGCCGTTTTGTGTTTTTGATCGCTGTAGCGACACCTATTGGCCAATTGGGGTCATAACATCTGAGGTTCTCCCCAAATTGAGGACTATCATCTGGCAAAGTTTCAAGGCCTTGCGGTTTGGGCTGCATGATTCATTTTACGGCAGAAGAAAAATTTAAAAAATCTGTACTATTACAATAGTGTTTCAGCACTTCGTGCTTGAACCCCTAATGAAAGTGATGACACACAGGCTATTGGTCTGGCTCTGTTCTTGACAAGCACAATATTGGCTGTGTTTTAATGTACAACACATCCCACTTCAAGCGCACGTTATTTATGTGACTCTAATATTGTAGGCTCGCTCAGTGATTCGGTTTCTAATAATAATATTCATATAAAATACATCTTGGTTGTGATTTACATTGCTTTTACACACAAATGCAGTCCTGAATAAGACCCACGAGTGGATTAATGGTGTAAGGAACTGACCGACTGACGGAAAGCGAGCTGGTAAATATTTCGAGCGAACATGGAACTGGCGGAGAGGATGGAGGAGTCGGCGGACGACATGACCGCGGCGGAGACGGCGCCCAGCCCGAAGAAAGAGACGAAAGACGGGCAGAGGTGCTGGAGCACGATGGGCAGAATCATGTCCGACTCGTCCTTCTCCACCGGAGGAATCGGCCCGTACGACGTCTGGTTCCAGTCTGACGCCACACACACACACACACACACACACACACAGTATAAGCTTTAATTACATCTAGATCTTTGTGCTATATTACTGTATGCAATATAATCTATAATAGAAAATAAAGTCTATGCCTCATTTAACTGTACAATATGTAATAACTGGTTTATTTTGTGTCTTGTGAATCAGTCTTCATTCAGTGAACATCTGCTGATTTACTGAGACTCTGCGATCAACAACATTAATGAAGTCCCTGTGGATTCAGAGAAACTCCACAGCAGCCATCTGGAATCAGCAGCCCGTCAATCCCCGGATCTGAAGAAGAGCTGATGCGTTTCTGACGTCACCTGTGGAGGCTCCGATGGCTCCGATCAGGACGGAAGGGACGGCCATCACGAGACAGCCGAACGCGGCCAGGAACGACAGGAACTGAGCATAACTAGCCGAGGAGGCCGAGAGAACCCGCTGGAAATACACCTGCCACGGGATCCCGCCCAGCATCTGCAGGACACACACACACACACACCACACACACACACACGGTCTTTAAACCGCAGGGCTGTGTCGTCCTCACACTCCACTAACCCTAAACCTGACTAACCCTGTACAGATATGAACAGAGAACGGGATTGATTTTCAGCACATCAGCTCTATCTACAATTATACAAGAGTGTCAGATGGCCTAATAATTTATTATACAAGTAAAAAGAATGTCAAAAAGCAAAAATGTGCTAGTGATTGTCTAACAAAACAGTAAAATGCAGATCTTTGTGCAATTGTACTGAGAATCATATTTGAGCGCACAGACTCACGAGAAGGCAGAAGTTATCGGCCCATATCCAGCCGTCGGACGGGTCGATCTCGCCCAGCCACGGAGACTGAAACACTGCGGTGACGGCGGTCACACTGATGTCGGACACGGCAGGATTGGACAGAGCGAACGGCACGCTGATCCACTGGATAAACACATTCACACGTGTTCAGAGACATCATTATCTCCATCATTATCTCATTATATATACGATCATCTCTTTAACAAACCTGAGGGAACAGCAATACTGCTGTGACATATTAAAGTGGAGTGGATGGAGACACTTTCTTCAGCTCATACTCGTTGATCCCGTTCACTGCCATTATAAAGCTTGGATGCATCAGAATATCTTTATTAATATTCTCTGATTGTGTTCGATCAGAAAGAATAAAGTCAGGATGGCTTGAGGGAGAGTAAAGCTTGGGCTAATTTT